>JAJIBD010005417.1:0-102809 GCA_021461705.1 Cryptotis parvus
GCTTCACCCTCACTCTCTCACCTCTGCCGTTATCCTCACCCCTCACTCTCACCTCTGCCGTTATCCTCACCCCTCACTCTCTCACCTCTGCCCGTTATCCCTCACCCCTCACTCCCTCACCTCTGCCCGTTAGGCTCATCCCTTCATTTGGATCCTCATTTTGTATATGCAAGTGTGAGTGTGTATATGTGGGGTGTATAGATTATATGCATATATGTATGTACCTGTGTGTAGGTGTACATGTATGTGAATGTATTATGCACATGTGAGTGTGAGCATGTGTGCGGGTATGTATCAGGTGTTTGCATGTATATGTACATACATGCAAGTGTACATATGTATATGTATTTAAGCATTGTGCATGCATCTGAGTGTGTATGTACATGTGTGTGTGCATGGGTCTGTATAAATTTTGTGAATGTCTGGTGAAGAGATGGGTGATGGAACAATGTATGACTGAAACCCAATCATGAACAGCTTTATAGTTGTATACCTCACGGTGGTATAACAAAATTTTTTTAAAAATGCGTGCATGTGTTGGATGATAGGTTTAGCTAGTTTGGGAGCTTTGTTGTTTTGCCCACTCCCAGCTTAATCTATGTAAGCCAAGGTTCATTCTAATGAGACCTCTCTTCTATGTAAACACTGCTAGAGGGTGTGGCAGTTACAGAAGTCACCTTGATTGAATAACTTCTGACTTATACATCTACTAAGACTTCTATGTTTTCTACATTGGGCACAGCTCCTCTTTATACCCACTGCACCCAGCGTGGGACATTTAGAATTTACCAAGAGACTACCATCCTAGCTATGTTGAGACTATTGGAAGACTATGGGAAGGATCATACTAGTTTGCTTTAAGCAGGCGAGTATGACCCTTTTTAGTACACAAGAACAAGATACTCAGAATCACCCTGGTGCAGATAATAATAAGAAGGACCTTTGTGGGTACCATCTAGATTACATGAAGCTCATGAAATTAAGATGTATTACTTTATATCAGCCCTCTCTTTTCAGTGTTTTACATAAGAGATAATCTCAGAAGAAGAGATTAGTCCTTGGTGTAACCTTTGTTTCTACCTGCAATAGGGTGTGGCACTGCTCTTCTACACTTTGTTTAGGGTTCTTTGTTGACATGACCCTCCCTGGATTACTTTGGTGTATGTAAGGGGACTGACTTGAGGACCCTTGACTTTGGGCCTTTTGCTTTGCGCTTTTGGCTCCTGTGGCTTTTGGCTCCTCAGCCTTTTGCTTTTGGCTCTTGCTCTTTGGCCTTTTGCTCCTTCTTCTGGGTAGGACTCAGCTCGGGTGAGATCCTCTCTCTTTGGTGGGAGACTAAGGCTCTTTTGTATGGTCTAAGTTCGGACCAGAGCTAGAGTTTGTTCATTATATTGGAGTGCTGTGGAAGAGCTTTTGTACTATTAAAAGCCTTTTTTTGGAACTGCACCGGACTTGTGAGTTTTCATCTGTTCTCCCGGCGTCCTCGGAGGTAGAAGAGAACCTCTGTCCTGACACTGTCGGGGACCCCAGAGGCCTTCCCCAACATGCATGTATATATGTGTGTGCCTAAGTGTGCATTGTGTATTTTTTGTATAACTAAGTGTGCAAATATGTGTGCATATGTATAAGTGTGAATAGGTGTGTGTATAGATATGTGAGTGTGTATAGATATGTCTGGCTATGTGTATGAGTGCATGTGTGCATCTATGTTTAGGTATGTGAGTGTGTATGTTTGTATAGGTGTGTATGTGCATATATATTTGTGTACATGTATGTATGTGTGTATAGGTATGCATTTGTGTATCTGTGGGTATAAATGCAAGTGTGTGTTTGCAGGTGTTTATTGCTATGGCTTGGTTCTTTAAGTGTGTGTGTGTGTGTGGTGTACATGAATGTGTGTCCAGGTGTGTAGAGGTGCCTGTAGGTTTATATGTATATGTGTATAGGTATATGTCTTTGTGTACATATGGGTGTGTTTTGCTTGCAGTGTGTGCAGGTAGAGGCGTGTGTAGGTCTAACTGTGTGCGCATCTCCGGAGAGGCCTGTGTGCGCACGCCAGTGGGTCTTGTCTGATTCCTCTCCTGCCTTCATGCTAGGTTTGCTGTCAGTTTCAACTACTTCATACTGGTGCTGAAGATAAGTCACCTGGGCATGAACGTCTACCTCAGGCACTTGGTCACCGGGCTCATGAAGGTGCCCGCACACCTGTGCTGCATCATCCTCCTGGAGAAGGTGGGGAGACGGCTGACCCTGGGCGCCATGTTTATGCAAGGCTGTCTTCTGAGCCTGCTCATCCTCCTCCTCCCCACAGGTGAAGCCCCCTTCTCCTTCCCCCTCCCACCCCAACCAGCAGCAAGGCCCCCTGGCCCCGTGGGGAGTTAGTGGCTTCAGCCCCTCTGCCAGCAGGGGAGTGCCTGGAGAGGGGGTTCCCAAGACAAGCTGGATGCTGGTACTCTCCTAGGGGCCCTGGAGTGTAGGGCTTGGGGTGGTGGGTCATCTCTGCGCTGGGCAACCTTCCCTCGGCTCCTGACCCAACACAGCCGGTGGTGACAGACAGGTCAGGCGAAACCAGGACTGACCTTCTCGGGCCCTGCCTGTTTGCTGCACCTCTATCAGGAAGTGACTTCACCTGCACCGTCACCGGCAAACACAGGAGCCTGAGACATAGGCTGTGGTTAGGGCGCCCTTGACTTGGGCCAGAGCGATAGCACAACGGGTAGGACGTTTGCTTTGCACGGCCAACCCAGGTCCAATCCCCGCATCCCATATGTGTCCTCGTGCACCGCCAGGGAAAATCCCTGAGCATCACTGCGTGTGACCCCCACCCACCCTCCCACAAAACCCTTGTCTGTGCTTCATTCTTTCTCAGCCTCTCTGTTGGGGAGTGAGCCCCAGGCAGAGCCCAGCAGCACATGACCTGCTGAGTGGAACACTGGCTGGGCTCTCCGCACTCTGAGGGGGTCGCGAACCCTGCACCTCACACGCTGAGGACCACGACATGTCCTAAATCACAGGGCCAGCATGGCCTGGGAGGCTGTGTCAGGTTCTATTTCCAGGCGTTCTTCCCTTCCCGGGAGGCAGAATTGTAAATCTTTTAGGGAGAGGAGAATCTGAGTTACACATGGTGGTGCTCAGAGAACTGTGCGGTGCCCGGAACCATGCGGGCTGGAACCTGGGCCTCCCACATGCAGAGCATGCGCCGGCTGCTCTGGCCTTCATTGCAGCCCTTCCTTTCCTAGAAGCTGGCTGTGTCAACTGGCTAAGACAGAGTGGGGAAATGAATGATTCACAGTTCTGTTGGCTGGTGCACATGCTTCGTGCAGGAAGCCCGGGTTCAATGCCCAGCTGTGCAGTCCTCAGGATGGCGCTGAAAGCAGCTCTGAGTACCACGGGGTCAGTTAAAATTTAAAGCTCTCACATGTGAGAGAAAAAGTAGGAAGAGAATCTCCGATAGATAAAACTAGATCTGGGGCTGGAGATAGCACAGCAGGTGGGGTGCTTGCCTTGCACGGGATAGACCTGGGTTCAGTCTCTGGCCCCCAAGTACCACCAGAAGTAATTCCCAAGTGCAGAGCCAGGAATAAGCCCTGAGTACTGCTGGATGCAGCCCCCCAAACAAAACTAAACTAAAAAATCATACAGTTAGATCCCAGTTTATCCCAGAGCCTAGAAAAACTGGGAGCAGCACGGGGCAGGCCTGAGAATCCCGGGCCTGCGAGGTCAGGACCCCCGGAACTGATCGGCCTCCTTTATTTTTATTTATTTTACGCCTTATTTATTTTTAATTTATTTATTTTTTTTAAATTTATTTTTTATTATTATTTTATTACACCACCTTTAGACACACAATTACAAGATGCCCATGCTTGAGTTTTGGTTCTACAGTGTTTCTTTTCTTTTTTCCCCAAATTTTATTTTATTTTATTTTATTATTATTATTATTTTTTTTTTTTGCTTTTTGGGTCACACCTGACAATGCTCAGGGGTTTCTCCTGGCTCTGCACTCAGGAATTACTCCTGGCGGTGCTCGGGGGACCATATGGGATGCCGAGGATCGAACCTGGGCCGGCATGGGCTGGCTGCGTGCAAGGCAAATGCCCTACCCGCTGGGCTATCGCTCCGGCCCCTATTACACCATTTTAGACATACAATTGCAAGATGCTCATGCAGAGTTCTGGTTCCACAGTGTTCCAACACCCATCCCTCCACCCAAACCCATCTCCCATCACCAATGTCCCCACCTCCCTCCCCCTCCCACACCTCAACTACTTGGCGGGTTCTGTATGTCTTCTCTCTCCTCTCTATCTCTCCCTCCCACCAAACTTTCCTGCATATCATGGAATGCAGTGGATTAAAGGACATTACTGTTTCCACTATTTTGATGGCTGCTTCCGGGACCCCCTGGAGGTGATGGGCCCACTCCCAAAACCCATCTGTCCTCCCGGGAGCCCCATGGTCAGTTTAGCTGGGGGAAAGTGGAGTTCCAGCTTCCCCAGGCGTCCGAGGCTCACATGCTATGGCTGGTTGCTCCAGGGCAGCTCCTGGGCGGGGCCACCAGGCTTGACAAAATGGAGGGGGGAAGGGCCGACCCTTACTCCATCTGACGAATTCCCAGAGATTCCCACTTCTGGGAGCTGCCTACCTGGGCTCAAACTGGTTTTGCTCTGTTAATCTGGTCGTGAGGTAGTATTCCAACATCCGGACAGCAAAGGTGGTGGCTAGTGTGGTGGGCGAAGTCTCATTCGGCTGCTGATGGGCTCACTCCCAAAACCCATCTGTCCTCCCGGAGCCAGAGTTCCAGCTTCCGCATCCGAGCTGGTTCTACAGTGTTTCAACACCCATCCCTCCACCTGTGCCCATCTCCCATCAACAATGTCCCCATCTCCCTCCCCCTCCCCAAGCCCACCTCCATGGCAGACTCTGTATCTCCTTTCTTTCTCTCTTTCTATCTCTCCCTCCTGTCTACCTTTCCTACACATCTTGGAATGTAGTATATTCTAAGACACGATTGGTTCCACTAGTTTGATGGACCGCATCCGGACAGCGAAAATGGCAGCTGTTGTGGTGGGCCAGTCTCATCCGGCTGCTTCCAGGGCCCCCCCTAGAGGGCCAACACCCAAAAACCCATCTGTCCTCCTGGGAGCCTCATGGTCAGCTGGGCTAGGGGAGAGCTGAATGCCAGCTCTCCCCGTTGCTTCTGAGGCTCTGCCAATTATTCTTGATTGAATCACCGTGAGATATAGAGTTACACAATTGTTTGTGATTGAGTTTCAACCCTACAATGTTCTGACACCTGTCCAGTGCACATTTCCCACTACCAATATCCACAGTTCCACCCCACGGCCCCCCCACCCAACCTCTGTGGCAGGTACTGGCTTTCTCTCTCTCTCTCTCTCTCTCTCTCTCTCTCTCTCTCTCTCTCTCTCATCTGCCTCCTTTGATGTGCACATGTTGCCGCCCACACTTAGGCATCTTGAACTCTCTAGAGGTGAGTGCCGGGTGCCCTACTGGCCCTGCCCCTTATGAGGATGAAGGATAAAGGGGGCAGAACCCCAGACAGGGATCTTGACACTGGATGGGCTCCCCAGGAGCGGCTGGAGGAGACGTGGAGGAGCAGAGGAGGAAAGCCGGGGGTTTAACCTGGAAATCCCTGGGTGGGTGTATCCTGCCGGTGGCCGCTCCCGGTCTCTCTCTCCAGGACGTGCCCGGTGGGGCGCGGGCAGATGGACCCACACACTGAGTGCCTGAGGGTTCCAAGCCAAGTGGGGAGCCCTTGGACTCAGGGGCACCGTGTCTGACTACAGAGCTGAAGACCACGCTGCTCTTGCTGCTGCTCAGCGGACAGCTCCTGCAGGCTTCCACTATCACCGTGTTCTTCATCTACTCCACGGAGCTGCTCCCCACCGTCATCAGGTACAGGGAATGTGGGGAACAGGACAGAGCCCAGAAGAACCCCAGCAGCTCTGGCAGGGCCTTCTGATAGCCAGCACAGTGCTAGGTGGTCGCCATGCCCAGGGCCCCATCACGCCTGCCTTTCGTCAGTTCTGACGAGGAAATAAGACAGTGTGGTGTGCTCAGGGTCCAAATGCGCTCAGGGCCGGGTGAGGACAGTGTGCCCTTCCTGCCCAGCGAGTCGCCCGGCACCTCCTCCCCCCTACCCTACACACACACACTCAGCACTGGGCAGGCCCAATCCCCCTTCTCAGCCCAGGATTCAGGCCCTGAAGTCGTGACTGTCTGCAGGCCCGAGAGGTTGTGAGGGGTAAAGTGCTTGTCTTGCGCCCACGGATCCCTAGTACCACATACGATCCCCTGAGCACCACCACAGTCACTCCTTAGCACAGAGCCAGGAATAGACCCTGAGTACCACTGGTGTGGCCTCTAAGATCCCCGAAGGAGAAAAGGACAATCTGATAGAGACCTAAGGAGATCGTGCAAAGGATTTGTTTTTTATTGGGGTGGGGGAACCACACCTGGCTATGGTCAGGGATCACTACTGGCTCTGGGCTCAGTGATCACTCTTAGCTCTCTGTGCTCAGGGATCACCTTCGGCTCTATGCTCAGGGATCAGTCCTGGCAGGTGGTGCCGGGGATCAAACCTGGACTGGCTGAGCGCAGGGTAGTGCCTTAACCCCCTTCCTATGTATCAAGTCCCTGAACCCAGGTTCCAGTCCCCAATTTCACATTGCCCTCCAGAAGCAAACTTCAAGCACTGATTTGGGAGTAACTCCTAAGCACCGCCAGATCTAAAACGGGGGACGGGGGAAGGTGGAGGGGAGAAGAAACAAATGAGCCGCTGCTGGGACACTGAGTGGGCTAAGGGGCGCCTCCGCTGGGCCTGGGGCTTCGCGGAGCTGTTTCTTCCCCGTGACCCAGCCTCTGCCCACCCAGCCCCGATGAGCTCTTGCTTCCCCTGGCAGGACGACAGGGCTGGGGCTGATCATGCTGGCCTTTGCGACGGGAGCCATCTCGCCCTCATGCTCATCAACCTGATGAGTAGCCTCCTGCCCATCTTCCTCTGCTGCTGCTTCTCCTTCCTGGCCTTGTCCCTCTGCTGCATGATGCCCGATGTGCAAGACCAGCCCCTCTACGACTTACTAAAGCACTTGCCCAAACACAGATGGTAGGTGTGGGGGCCCAGGGCTCTGGCCACCCTGGGGTCTGGTTCTTAAACCTTGGCCGGCCAGGTACCATCTGTCTGGCCTTCTTGCCTTTCAGAAAGGCCTGGGATGCCACCTCTGCCGGTGTCTGCCCCCTCTGCCAGCTCCTGCTCTACTTGGCTCCCGGCAGCCTGCCTGGACTGGGGTGCTGCCCTCGGAGTTGCTCCCCTGCGCCTATCCCGGCCTCCCATCAGCTGGGCACAGGGCACTGGCCCACGTGCCGCCTCTCTGAACACCACCTTCCTCCTTGAGCTCATCGCTCCTCACCCTGGGCTTATCCTGCACCCTGACTGGGGTCTCCCAACCCTGCAGTCTGGGAGCTCCTGGTCTCCGGTCTCCTCAGTGTTCCCCGAAAAGACCATCTCCTGATGGACAGAAACATCCCTTCTGGGACTCAGGCCCACAGAGCCTGTGTGTTCCCTAGGCAGGAGCGGACCCAGGCAGCAGTGCAGGGCATCTCCCAGTGCCCCCAGCCCACACCACAGGCTGCTGCCTCGGACCCTTCTCTGGCCTCCCTCCACTGTCCCACTTCCTTCTCCAAATCCCCACTGGTACCACCCATTCTTGGCATTGTACTTGGACTCAACTGCCAGAGGTAAGAGATGGCCACGTTTAAGTAGGTCACAGTTTGTAAGGAGACATGTACCGTTATCTGCTGGGAGCAGCAACCCCTGACTATAACAGGGGCAGCCTCAAAGCACCCCTGAGTGTCGCTCCCAGGTGTTCTGGTATCACTAGTGGGCACTGAGAAAGAGAGACAGACAGACAGAGAATCTACACAGCCCCAAGAGGTGGGGAGTTGGAGCAGGTTTCACAGAGGAAGTGATGAATGAGGGGGCTTTGAAGGCTGAAGAGTTTTGCCTGTTGCAGTAAAGCCGTGGGATACAGCACAGTAAGGAGCACCAGGATTTCTCTCTTGCCTGTTATTCCCCAGCAGACGCTTCGGGGAGTCCCATGACCCCTTTGCAGTTCCTCCTCCAATTACATAATGGAATAGTAAACGTCATCACAATGGCAAACCTTTATGATGCATTTGCCATGTGTCACATCCAATCCAAACATGCCCCTCTCACAGTGACCACAGGGAAGCTCTGTCTCTCTCCCACCTCCCATTACACAGGGGGAAAAAAGCAGTAAAGCCATGTAGCCAGTAAAGCAGTAAAGCCATGTGTAACTGAGCAACCACGCTCTCCAGGGTGTGGGTGCTCAGGACAGGGGAGCAATGAAGGCGAGGGCTGGCACCTCTGAGCTGCAGAGGAGGCAAGACATGGTAGGGTCTGGAGATGTGACAAGCCTGATTCTGGCCTCCAGGGTCTGTCTGGGAGGACCCTGGCAGAACTTGGTGAGGGTCCTTTAGGGGTGGGAAGGCCCTGGCAAGGCTGGAACAATTTCCCGGCGACCCTACCCCAAAGATGTAGCTCACACCCTCTTCTCCACCAACTTCTGTAGGTCCATGGTTTCGATTGATTCTGAAGAAAACACCATAGATGATATGTCCGAGGAAGTGGTGAAGAACACGTTCATCAATGCCACCATGTGGCGCTTCAGCCAGGGAACCCTCATTGACTCGACTGCCCCACCCAAGGAAGAGGAAACCTAATCCCAGGGTCTGGCCCCCTGCATTTTCTGGGGTGGAGCTGAGTGCTCAGGAATGAGCCTACATTTCCAGACCATGAACTTGGCTCAGAGGACAGACCCAGTTATGCCGAGCCCAGGCCATGAGATCCAAAATGGCTCCTTTCAATCCAGGCTATGATTGATTCCTATTGATACAGTAAAGATAACTAGATCAAAACCAGCTGTCTGCGGAGAAGCCAGAGGACAGGTGTGGAGGGGGTGGGAGCGTCTCTCTTGTCCTTGGCTCTCTTGTCCTTGGCTGACCGTTAGAAATGGGGAACGTTAGCCTCACTCTGGATGGGGTTTGGGTGCAATGGGGGGTGGGGATGCTCTATGAGGGGCAGCAGTGGACATCTCCTGTAGGCCCATTATCTGCCAGTGTGGGCGGGCTTCCAGCTGCAGTGCAGAGCGAGCTGTAGTACATATCAGTCAAGAGGGTGTGTGTGTGTGTGTGTGTGTGTGTGTGTGTGAGAGAGAGAGAGAGAGAGAGAGAGAGCGCTGCAGGCTGAGTGCTTGCCCAGCTTCGATCCCTGAAAACTGTGGAGCAACCCCGCCAGCAACACACAGCCTGCAGCATTCCCTGGGTACCACTGGCAGTGGCTCAAACCAAATAAATGGGGTGGGGGCGATAGTGTAGCACGGGAGGCATTACCATGCTCACAGTCACTTCACTTCACTTGATCACTTCAATTTGATTTCCAGCACCCCACTGGACCCCTGAGCACAGAGGCAGAAATAAGCTCTGATCACTGCTGGGTATGGCTCAGAAATAAACAAAATGCCAGAGACAAAAAAAGACAGGGATGGGGCCCACATAAATAAGATCTTCAACAAAATACTAGCAAACAGAATCCAAAGACTCATCAAAAAGATCATACATCATGATCAAGTAGGATTCATCCCGGGAATGCAAGGATGGTTCAACACTCGCAAATCAATCAACATAATACATCATATCAATAAGAGAAAAGATAAAAACCATATGATCCTATCAATAGATGCAGAAAAAGCATTTGACACGATCCAGCACCATTCATGATTAAAAACCCTCCAGAAAATGGGAATTGAAGGAAGCTTCCTCAAGATGGTCAAATCCATCTACCAATGGGGCCGGAGCGATAGCCCCAGCGGGTAGGGCGTTTGCCTTGCATGCGGCCGGCCTGTGCCAGCCTGGGTTCGATCCCCGGCATCCCATATGGTTCCCTGAGCATAGCCAGGAGTGATTCCTGAGTGCAGAGCCAGGAGTAACCCCTGAGCATTGCCGGGTGTGACCCAAAAAGCAAAAAAAAAAAAAAAAAAGTCCATCTACCAAAAGCCCACAGCGAGTATCATTCTCAATGGGGAAAAATTGAAAGCCTTCCCTTAAAATCAGAAACATGACAAGGTTGCCCTCTCTCACCTCTTTTATTCAATATAGTACTGGAAGTACTCGCCATAGCAATCAGAGAAGAAAAGGACATTAAGGGTATCCAGATAGGCAAAGAAGAAATCAAACTATCATTTGCAGATGACATGATATTATACTTAGAGAACCCTAAACTCTCGACCCAAAAACTCTTAGAAACAATAGATATGTATAGTAGAGTGGCAGGGTACAAAATCAATACCCAAAGGTCGGTGGCTTTCCTATACACAAATAATGAAAGAGAAGAAAGGGATATTAAGAAATCAAGTCCATTCACAATTGTACCACAGAAAATCAAATACCTAGGAATCAGCTTAACCAAGTGTGTAAAGGACCTATACAAAGAGAACTACAAGACACTGCTTCAAGAAATAAAAGAGGACATGAGGAAATGGAAACACATTCCCTGCTCATGGATGGGGAGAATTAACATTGTCAAGATGGTAATACTCCCTAGAGCTTTGTACAGATTCAGTGTGGTTCGTATAAGGATACCCATGACAGGGGCCTGAGCGATAGCCCAGCGGGTAGGGCATTTGCTTTTGCACGCGGCTGGCCTGTGCCAGCCTGGGTTCGATCCCCGACATCCCATATGGTCCCCCCGAGCACCGCCAGGAGTAATTCCTGAATGCAGAGCCAGGAGAAACCCCTGAGCATTGCCGGGTGTGACCCAAAAAAGCAAAAAAAAAAAAAAAAAAAAAAAAAGGATACCCATGACATTCTTTAAAGAAATTGACCAAACACTCCTGAAATTCGTATGAATAATAAACACCCACGGATAGCTAAATCAATCCTTGGGAAAAAGAAGATGGGAGGCATCACCTTTCCTAACCCTCAAACTGTACTACAAAGCAGCAGTAATTAAAACAGTGTGGTACTGGAATAAAAACAGACCTGTGGATCTATGGAATAGAGTTGAGTATCCTGACACCCACCCTCAAAGACATAATCAGTTAATCTTTGATAAAGGTGCAGAGTCCAAACTGGAGTAAGGAAAGCCTCTTCAACAAGTGGTGCTGGGAAAACTGGATAGCTATATGTAAAAAATGAATTTGAACCTGTGTCTAACACCTTGCACAAAATCAGATCAAAATGGATTAAAGATCTCAATATCAGACCTGAATCCATAAAGTACATTGAAGAAAATATAGGAAAAACCCTCCACGACATTAAAGCTAAAGACATCTTCAAAGGTGAAACACCATTAACAAAGCAACTAGAAGAAAACATAAACATATGGGACTACATGAAACTAAAGAGCTTCTGCACCTCAAAAGAAACAGTGACTAAGATACAAAGACAGTCCACAGAATGGGAAAGAATATTCACCCAATACCCATTTGATAAGGGGTTAATATCCAGGATATATCAGGCACTGGTACAGCTATATAAGAAGACAGCCAACCCCATAAAAAAAATGGGAAGAAGAGATGAACAGAAACTTTGACAAGGAAGAAATTCGAATGGCCAAAAGGCATATGAAAAAATGCTCATCACTAATCTCATCAGAGAGATGCAAATCAAAACAATGAGATATCACCTCACACCACAGAGACTAGCCCATATCCAAAAGGGTAAAAGCAACAAGTGCTGGTGTGGATGCGGGGAAAGGGAACTCTCATACATTGTTGGTGGGAATGTCGACTTGTACAACCTTTCTGGAAAACAATATGGACATTCAAAGACTAGAAATTGAGCTCCCTTTTGACCCAGCCATACCACTCCTGGGGATATACCCTGGGAAGCCAAAAACACACAGCGGAAACACAATCTGCACTTTTATTTTCATAGCAGCACTATTCACAATAGCCAGAACCTGGAAACAACCAGTATGCCCGAGAACTGATGACTGGATAAAGAAACTGTGGTACATCTACACAATGGAATCCTATGCAGCTGTTAGGAAAAATGAAGTTATGAAATTTGCCTATAAATGGATGGACATGGAAAGGATCATGTTGAGTGAAATTAGAAGGAAAGAGAGAGACATAGAATGACTGCATTTATTTGCATGACATAAATATATCAGGTGGTCTTACCAAAAAGTGGAAATTACCGCAAAACGTGAGGGAGTCAGAGGTTAGGTAAGACAGAGAAGGGAACATGTGTGCATAAATGTCGAAAGGGCTGATACCAACATAGAACTGAACATTAAATACAGGCAAAAAAATGCACATGATGGCTTTCAAGTGTATGTAGTGCAACCCACAATGTGTAAGAGAAGGAAGGGAGAGAGAGGGAGAAAGAAAAGAGATAAAGAACCTGCCATTTAGGCAGGCTATGGGAGGGGGAGGGAATTGGGGACATTGGTGGTGGGATATGGGCACTGGTGGAGGGCGGGTGCTGGAACACTATGTGACCGAAACCTCCAAACATGAACAAAGTTGTAATTGTATATCTCACGGTGGTATAATAAAGTATTCAATTAAAAAAAAAAGACAGGGATGGGTTGAAAAGAATCAGTAACTTGTCCAAGGTACCTGGTGTCCTCATGAGGGTTTTCTTTGGGGATTACTTGGTTCAGCCTAATCCTTGTTTGTTTATTTGAGGGCCTCATCTGAGAATAGTAAGGGCTTACTTCTGTTTCTGCACTCTGGATCATATATGATGCCGGGATTGAACCTGGGTCTGTCCAGTGCAAGGCAAGAGCCCTCCCCACTGTCCAATCTCTGCAGCCCCTCCGCCCCTCTTGCTGAGTCAACTTTTCTGATCTCTCACTAGCTAAATGACCCTGAAGGTGTCCGCCCTTCCCAGTTCTCAGTCTTTATTTGATTTTTTGTTGTTATTTTTTTTAAACCACATCAAGTGGTGCTCAGGGCTTACTTCTGGTTCTGTCCTTAGGGATCACACCTGGCAGCCTTGGGGAACCATATGGGATTGGTCCCCCACTTCTCCCCTGCATAGGAAATTGGACCAAGGTTCAGCCACCTGCAGGGCAAGTGCCCTGCGGCTGCACTCTGGCTAGGCCCAGGAGGACCCAGTCTTTAGCAAGCCTTTGTGGCAGGGCCTAAGCTCCACCTTGTCTGTCCCTGTGGGAGGTAAGTTCCCTCAAGCTATTAGAGTTTGATCCGGAGCCAGGTCAGCAGGGCCCAGTCCCCTTAGCCAGGTGTGAAAGCACCGAAGCAGAGCGGCCTCTGCACCCTGGCCCCGGCACCCACTTCAGGCACCTGCTCCTGAGATTCAGGCAGCGACAAAGCAGGTATCCACTGCTTCCCCCATCATTTCTCATCGTTTCCTTTGTTTTTAGATGTGGGGACCATTACCCTTCAGTGCTCAGGCCTGTTCCCCAACTCTGCTCAGGAGTCACTCCCTGGTGGGGCTCAGGGAACCCACTGTACTATCACTCCAGCCCTCATTGCTTCACTCTGTCAACCAAGTTTCCAGGGTGGCCTGCAAAGCGGGGGTTGAAAAGCCACTTCACCCCAGCCCTAACCCACACCCACTTAAAGAAAGGATTCGGGGCCAGAGCCATAGTATAGCGGGTAGGGCACTTGCTTTGAGGCAGCTGACTCGGGTTCGATTCCGGGCATCGCTATGGTCCCCTGAGTACCACCAGGAGTAATTCCTGAGTGCAGAGCCAGGAGTTACCCCTGAGCATCACCGGTATGAATCAAAAAGCCACAAATAAAATAAATAAAAAAAAGAATTCTGCTCACGGCACATCAGAATGCCTGTATCAGCGATGAAGCGCACCACAAAGCACCCTTTTGAGGGATCAGTGGTTGCCAGGAACCAGAAGGGAAGAAGGAAAAGGGTCGGGATAGGGAACTGGGCGTCAGTGAAGGGCCTCTGGGGTGTGGTGGAGAGAGCACAAGGTGCAGGCCAGCCAGGTCTGTCAGGCTGATCCAGACAGGGCCCACCTCTTTGTATCTCCAATCAGTTATCGGAGGTGAACAGCAACCACTAGTATATTTACTTTTTTTAATTTCCTGAGGCCACTCCTGTCATGGCTCACTGGACTGGTAGCCCTCGGGGTCATGTGGTGCTAGACATGGACTGAAGGCTAGCATGTGCCAGGCATGTCCTGACCCCCGACCTTAGCTATTTTAACAGACCTGTGGGACAGATGAAGACCAGAAAGGGCTGTGTAGGAGGGGGCCGGAGCAACAGTACAGCGGGAGGGCATTTGCTTTGTACCAGGTTGACCTGGGTTCGATCCCTGGCATTCCATATGGTCCCCCGCACCACCAGGACTAACCCCTGAACATCCCTGGGTGTGACCCAAAAAAAAAAATGGGCTGAGAGATAGTACAGTAGTTAGAGCTTTTGCCTTGAACACACCCAACCTGGATTGGATCCCCAGATCCAATTGGTCCCTAGCCTATAATCTCCTATAACTCAAGGAGTGATCCTTGAGTTCAGAGGCAGCAGTAAGCCTGAGCACCACCAGGTATGGTCCAACAACCAAAAAAATAAATAAATAAAAGAGGCAGAGAAAGCTGGAACTGAGCTATGCTGCTAGTATAAAGCTCAACAGGTTTCAAAGACAAGAACAAGGGCTGGGATGCGGCTTGGTGGTAGAGTACATGTGTCACATGTGAGGTCCTGAGTTCCATCCCAGCAGCTCAAAGGAAAGAGCAAAGTAAATGCCCTCACGCTCTTTTCTGTTACTGCTCTAATACATCTGACATGTTTTCACTTTTACCCAGTCTTGTGACTAGTGAAATCTGTTAGGTTTACACACACATTTCAGGGCCAGAGAGACACTTCAGGGTTTAAGGCGCCTGCTTTTCACACAGTTGACCTGTACCACATACAGTCCCCAAGCAGCCAGGAGTGATCCCTGAACAACGAGCCAGGAGTAATCCCTGAGCACTGCTAAGTGTAGCCCCAAAACCCAACCCCCCCCCAATAAAGCAGGAGGGGTATGACAAATAATACACAGTCTGAATGAAGGGAACATCAAGGAAAGAGTATGGTGTTACCCTCAACTTTCCCAGGTATAATGATCTCTAAAATCACTATCACTGTATCACTGTCTTCCCATTGTTCAGGGATTTGCTCGAGCAAGCACCAGTAACATCTCCATATGTCCTGTCACAAGCAAGTGTAGCCTAAGGGCATCTGCTTGCTCCAGGGACAGGAAGTGCCTCAAACCATTCCTTCAGGTCATGGGAATGAGGTCCATAATTGTTACTGGCTTTGGAAAATAAACACAACACCACTGTCTTCCCGTTCATCATCGATTTGCTCGAGCGGGCCCCAGTAACATCTCCATATGTCCTGTCTCATGCTAGTAGAGCCCAAGGCATCTGCTTGCTCCAGGAACATAAAGAGCCTCTATCCATTCCGGAATGAGGTCTATAATTGTTACTGGTTTTGGCATATCAAATACAACACGGGTAGCTTGCCAGGCTCTGCCGTGCAGGTAGCATACTATTGTAGGCATCTCTAAGTCCAGCATTTATTGATGAACCACGTGGGCGGCTTGCGGTCGCGCTGATAGGCTGGTCTGCTGGGTGGAGGTCTGAAAAAAAAAAAACACAACACCATTTGAAGAAAAAAAAAAAGTTGTATCCTAAAGCAGAAATGATCTTTGGACGTCTTTGATTTAGTGAAAACAGGTAATAAAGCATGTTTTACTTTCTTTTGTTTGTTTCTTTGGTTTTGGAGGCTACTGGGGCTTAGTGTTAGAGGGATAGAGCCAGATCAAACAGTTCTTCCTACAGCCAGAACGTGTCTAAACCCTTCACGCTCTCTCCCAGCCCAAGCTATTCTTCCCTAAAGCGAACTTGAATTTTTGAAAAGCAGAACTTACTGCTCTTTCTTGTCCTAGCTTTACTAGACAGACTAGCTCATCCAGGACAACATAGAGAAGAAGTGGTCTGAGCAAGTATCCTGCCTAATGCCTAGCTGTGGAGAAAACACTGCTCACTTCCACTTAAGTCTGATGTGTTGTCAATTTTGCAACTGTCAGCATTAAGCACATGGAGAAAGAAGATTCTACTCTTCTAGTGATTTTCTCCTTTGAATATGACACCATATTATTTGATACGTTTGGGCTCCCTACATCTCAGGAGCAGGTCAGAGCTTCTGGAAATGAGTGGTTCCTCTCCACACTCTCCAATACCTGACCCCAGGTAGCGACCTGGCCAGCCTCTGCTCAGCTGGCTTGCTCCTCCCTCCTGGTCTAGCCTTTCCTTGCCTAGCTACCCCCTTTTTCTGGTCTGCACCTCTGGTCTTGCCCAGCCCACAGGGGTTAATCTAATAGAAAACAAAGATGGAAATGAGGATAGAATGCCTACAGTCAATTATTTGAGCTGATTAATTATATAGACAAATAGAAAAACATCTGCCAATATGAACTCTAAAACAAAGAGAGAAGGCAAAGGTAAACAATTGGAATTAAAAAGGAAAGAAGTTCCTCCAAAGGTCAAATGTAGAGCCAGCCTATGGAACCCAGCACTTCCACACAGGGGCATATGCCTAAGAGAAATGAAAATATTAAACCAATACGTACACACTCGTGTACACAGCATCCCTCATGAGACCTAACACTGGCAGCAACCTGTGCCCCTCAAATGATGATTACATGAATGGAATGTCTTGGGATCAGAGCCACAGTACAGTAGGTAGGGCATTTACCTTGCACGTCACTGACCTAGGTTTGATCCCCAGCATCCCATATGGTCTGAGCACTGCCAGGAATGATTCCTGAATAATTCCTAAATGCAGAGCCAAGAGTAAAGACTGAGCATTGCCTGGTGTGACCCAAAAAGCAAATATAAATAAATAAATGATAAATAAACAATAAAATAATTTAAAAATATGTATATATATACACACATATATATACAACCCAAGTCTTGCCTCATTCATAAGATGATTTATGGATTAAAGAATGAAGGGCTTGGAGACAGGGTTTAGGGTAAATACCTAAAATGTGTTGCTAAACACATTTAAGCTCATACCCTGTTTTAATCCCTCTACCTGATTCTCTGACACTGTTCACATACTACTTTCCTTGCTTAAATATCCTTGTTCCACCTAATAAAGCTGAGCTATTCCTCCCAAGTGGTTCCTGGAGACAACCTTGTGGGTGCTCTACTCAACTTTTTTTTTTTTGGCTTTTTGGGTCACACCCAGCAATGCTCAGGGGTTACTCCTGGTACTGCACTACTCAGGAATTACTCCTGGCGGTGCTTGGGGGACCATAAGGGATGCCAGAGATTGAACCCAGGTTGGCTGCGTGCAAGGCAAACACCCTACCTGCTGTGCTATCAGTAGCCCCTACTGGACCTGTGTTCTCCTTGCTTAGGATCTGCCCTCACCAGCGACATCAACATCATGCCCTGGAATTGCTTTGTTTCCTGGGACACGTGGTCCCTGAGCATCACTGTACACAGTCCAGGACACGCGTGGTGAGCACAGTAGTGGTGACCTGAGCTTTCCCAGCCCTGCAGGGCCCACCAGCACCACACCCCCAGGCCCTTGCACTGAATGGGCAGTGGCGTCCCCAGATCTTTCCTCATGGGAGGCCCTGCCCACCCCCAAAAGGGATGAAGTACTTATACATGCCACAACACAGGTGTATCTTGAAAACAGTATGCCAGGGGAAATTAACCCGTTAGTAAAAAAGGTCGCAAGTCATATGATTCCACTGACCGGGAATTTTCAGAACAGGCAAATCTATAGTGATACGACAATTAGTGGCTGTTTGTTGAGGAATGTTAGCTAATCTGGGAGTTTTGTTGTTTTGCTCACTCCCAGCAATCTTATTTAAGCAATGTTCATTCTATGAGATCTCTCTTCTAGTAAACACTTCTAGAGGGTGTGGCAGTTACGAAGTCACCTTGATTGAATAACTTCTGACTTATACATCTACTAAGATTTCTATGTTTTCTAGATTGGGACAGCTCCTCTTTATACCCACTGCACCCAACGTGGGACAGTTAGATTTACCAGGACTACCACCGGCTACCTAGACTAAAGGTAGACTATAAGGATCATATAATTGCTTAAGCAGCGGTATACCCTTTCATATGAGAACAATACTAAATCACCCTGGTGCAGATAAAAGGACCTTGTGGGTACCATCTAGATTACATGAAGCTCATGAGTTAAGATGTATTACTTTATATCAGCCCCTCTCTCCAGTGTTTTACATAAGAGATAATCTCTTGTTTATCAGGATTAGTCCTTGGTGATCTCTTAGTTTACCAAGGATTAGTCCTTGGAACCTTGTTTATACCTACAATAGGGTGGTGGCACTACACTCTGTTTAGGTTCTTGTTGGCATGACAACCTCCGATTGGATTACTTTGGTATATAAGGGGCCTTGAGGCCCTTTCACCTTTTGCCTTTTGGTTCCTCAGCCTTCAGCTTTTGGTTCCTGCGGCTTTTGGCTTGGCTTTGGTCTTTTGCTCTTTGACCTTTGCTCCATCTTCTAGTGCTGTGGAAGAGCTTTGTACTATTAAAAGCCATTTTTGGAACTCACCGCTCGTGAGTTTTCATCTGTCTCCCGCGCCCCGGAGGTAGAAGACAACCCTGTCCTGACACTGTCGGGGACCCCGGCGCGTCCCCGACAGCTGTTGAGTGAGGAATGGGAAACGGAGAACAGGATTTATTGTGGAGGTGATGGGTCTGAGTGTGGGGTACCTATGCCCGCCTCCCCAAGGAGCTCACAGCACTTCACTTTAGCGACAGCCCAGAATGTGCGCTCACCTCTGATTCAGTCCTGACCGAGATGCTTTAATTTTCCTGATAAGGGAGGCTGTGTTCTGATCGTCTCTGTAACCCACTGATTTTTTAAGAGGATTGTTTTAAAACACTGGAGCCGGGAGATGGCTCAGACATCAGGGGTACATGTGGGATCCCCAGCTCATGTGTACCCCGCCCCAGCACTGCCAAGTGTGGCTTTGGGGGGTCTCCAAGTACCACCTGGTACACGGTGGGTACCTGGGGACTGCCAGAGCCACGGCGTTGAGCCTGCTGGCCTGCATAGCCAGTGTCAGGATGACCCCGAGGCCTCCCAAGCACTATTCTGGAATCCTCCCAAAAGTTCTAAGTAGCTTAGAACGTAGAACTTTTCCTCCAAGAAAAGAAGACTCTTGCAAGTTTCTTTTCCTTTATTCTACTAAGGATGGAGTTAAAAGTTTAACTGCTACACAAATCTGACCAAGAAACAGATTGGCACAGCGAGTTTATTTACACATGCAGACTCTGTCTGGCAAAGGCTGTAAAAACAAATGCGGTTCATAAATTGCTTTTTATAGGCCAGTTACAAGCTGCCCATTTCAAAGGAAACTTTTTTTTATTCAGCATATACAATGATTCCTAACACAATTGCTAACAGATACAAAAATTGGTGTAACCAGTGATCGATACAATTTGTTTTAAGTTCCTACAGACATTCAGTAATTGTTGCTGTCATCCTGCTTCTGTTCTTGTCCTAACTGAGATTTACAGCCTATCCACCTTTGCCCAGCTCCTGGAATGGGTCGCTCAGAAGTCTTGCCTCTAGTTTCTGCTACAGAACAACACAGAATGGCTTAAGCTGTCAGCCCTCCGTCCCCCTCTCCTACGGCTCTATCGCTGACTCTGCCGCTGATGGATGGCACACAGTGTGGACTGCATCCTTCCAGAACTTTCTCTCCTGCATACAGAACCAGAGGGTTTAAAGACCAGCCTGAGGATGCGAGTGGGGGGGTGGGGAAGGCTGTGGGGCCCGTAGGTGTGTGTGTGGTGGTGGGGGGGGGGTGGAGGACAGTCAAACAGATCCCAGGAAACAGTAAAGCCGGGACAATGGACCATCTCCCACAGCATTTGATTTTCCTAGTCAGATCTGCCTGAGGTGAGCTGACAGAAATAGCGGGCGTAGCCCACCCCTCCCCAGGCTGAAAACAAGCGTTTTCTCAGAGTGCTCTGAATTTGTTTGCTTAAAAACCAAAGTCCATCAAACGTTCCTCCTGACCGAAACACAAAGTCAGTTTGCAAAGACCTCAACCGCGGGGTTATTTATTGAACCACTCTGAAACCGGTTGAGACAAACCCGGGGCTGCCGTTCATGGGACACAGCCACAGCCACAAGGACAGGGAGGGGACACCCCCCCCCAGGAGCAAACGGCGCCCCCAGCTGTCACACCATAAGTGCCAAGAGACGCAGGGAAACTAGCACCCTTGGGTCTTTCTGTCCCACCGCAGCCGCCCTGCCCACCTGTTTCTGGCTGCTGGCGGCACCTGCTTCCACAGGCCTCAATCCCACCATGTCCCCTGCACCCGAGTCTTTGTAAGGGTCTGTCTCCTGCTGCCTCCCAAACACCCCAGCTCCTGCGGAAGCCCGGTGTTGGCCGAGTTCCCTGGCCCTTCTACTCTCTCTCTCTCTCTCTCTCTCTCTCTCTCTCTCTCTCTCTCTCTCTCTCTCTCTCTCTCTCTCTCCCCCCCCAGAACTTGCCACGACTCACAGTTCCACCCCCTGCAGCTGTGGTTCAGACGTTTCTCCACCACACATGGCCACCACAGGTAGCACCACTACGAGCCCCTCACCAGGATTCCAGGTGTACTGGGGCAGCCGGGTACCATGCTTCCTGCACCCCACCACCTGCCCGTCGGTGACCCTTATCACTGCTCCAAGGGGCTCACACAGGAATACACGAACACTCCACACCACTCACAACCTCCTCGTAGTGGGAGGGAAGGTTTGCTGCAGGGACCATGGCTCGCCAGGTGTTGCCTGGCCTGAACATGGGCCCCAGTGGCTTCTCTTGAGTGTGTGTGCTTCATTATAATGGCTTTGTGGTTCCAGCCATGAGACTGGCCAAGTCCCTGGGAGATCCAGGGAGAGGTCTGGAAGGGTGCAGTCCACCCCGTGGGAGTGTGTTACGGCGGAGAGGGGACAGAGGCAGGAGTCAGGGAGAGCCACCGGAAGTATTAGAGTTATTGAGGTTCCACCACCTCATAAGGCTATGGGGTGCTGCCCTGCTGGCAGGAGCAGGGGTGTGGGAGGTGTTACTGCTGGGGGGTCACACTTGGCATTGTTTTAGGGTTACTCCTGGATCTGCCCTTAGGATCCAGGTGGTGGTGTTAAAGGGACCACATGGGATGCCGGGATCGAACCCAGGCCGGCTGCGAGCAAGGGAAAAGCCCCCACACGTGGGCCTCTATTCTGTCTCATTCCGTCTCCCTGCAGCCGCTGTTCTTTGTCCTTGTCCCCAGAGAGACAGCCTACAGGTGTGCTTAGTCGTAAGCCTGGAGCCTCACACTGAAATCTAGCAGGTCTTAAATCTGGAGCCTGGGGCAGATCTTATGTTGATGGCTGCATACTTTTCAGATACTATCTGGCCCTCCCTTGAAATTCCTTGTCAAGGGACTCCGCCTCCCCAAGCACCTACTTCAAATCCATTGAGCTTTCTGGGCTTTAGTGCCTGTGCCCTAGTTTGGGCCTCCCACAACCCTTTCAACCAGTTTCTTGTGTGTCTCAGGGTCCCCGATAGCCACCAAGCATCTGGAGTGCTTCTTGCTAGGCCAGCCTGGTCCGATTCTGAGTTGCAGGTCAGGCCCACTTGGGGAAGAAGGCACCTACCGGGATTGAGAAAGACCTGGTCACTGGAAGGGAGACCCCTGGTTCTGCAGAGATGACTCAAGATTGGAGCATTAGCATTAGAGCAATAGTACAGTGGGTGGGGTGTTCGCCTTGCAACCTGGGTTCAATCCCTGACATCCCATATGGTTCCTAGAGCACCACCAGTAATTTCTGAGTGCAGTCAAGAGTAACAGCTGACCATTGCCGGGTGTGACCCAAAACTCAATAATAATAATAATAATAATAATAATAATAATAATAATAAAAAAAAGAAAGGTTGGAGCATCGGAAGCAAAGGAGTAGTCTCAGCCCCTGGCGGCACCTCCAACCCCACCGCTGGCTTTCCTGAACCCCTCTTGCTACCAAGGGCAGCTTTCCTGGGCGGAAGAGAGGAGAGGCGCAGGTAGGGCGGGCAACTCCCGCTGCAGAGAGCCCAGAGGGCTGGTATCCTCTGTAGCGCATGCTCTGAGAGGACCAGAGTGCCCAGGGCAAGGCTGCATGCCCAGGAAGGAGAGAAACGAGCCCACAGAGAGATGTTCACCTGCACCCCTCAGGGCCTCCCTGGCATAACTTAAGACAGCAAGAGCCGGTGGCCTGAGCACTGGGCAGGTGACACTTGTCTTGCCCTCCGCCTTCTAACTAGGATGCGCAGCAAATGGTGGTGTTAGGTGGTTGAAACTGTGGCTCGCTGGCGGACCACTGACCTTGGCCGGGGAGGAGGAGCCGGCTCCAGGCAGCTCTAGGCTGTGAGGCCACAGATCAGCAGAGCATTGCAAAACGCAGAGGGTGTGCTGGCCTGGGGGAGGAAGGCTGTGCGTGGCGTGGGGGTGCTCCTTTTCCCTTTAACCTTTTTTTGCCACACCCAGCGAAGCTTAGGGGTTACTCAGGAATCACTCCTGGTGGTGCTGGGGGACTTATAGGCTGCCAGGGATTGAACCCAGGTAGGCACATGCAAAGCCAGTACCCTAGCCCCCTATCTCTCCAGCCCCTCTCAGGCCCTTTGCCACCGGCCGGTCAGAAGTAGCTGAGGGCAGACTCCACAGTGCCCCCTGGGGAGGGCCACATGAGGAGTCCTGGTTTTTCAGAGGGGCGGGGGGGGCACAGATTCCCTTACAAGAAATAGTACAGACGGCAGGGCGCTCACCTTGCACGCGGCCAACCTGGGTTCCACCTCCTGCATCCTGTGGGGTCCCCCGAGCACCGCCAGGTGTAAGCCCTGAGCATGGATGTGGCCCCCAAAACAATCTCAAGAAGAAAGAACAAGACCTATTTTGCAGTCCTGTTTTACAGTCCTTACTCAGGAATACACAGCACTGTCGTCAGAACTCAAGAGAGGGCCCCCAGGAGGGAGACACCGGCTTAGTGTGCGAGCCCGCGGGGGGTGGAGGGGTCCAGGGAACCTCCGCAGGAAGCCGAGCGCGGATGCCGCATGCGGGCGCGGAAGGGACGCGCCGCTGGGTCCGGGACGGCGGCCCCGGAGGCGACTCCCGCGGTCCCCGGCAGGCGGCGCCAGAGCGCAACTCGCGGGTGTGTCGGGGGAGGACTCCTGAGAGCCCCTATCCGGGTGCTGCGCGGCGGGCCTGGGGCGGGCCGCAGCGCGTCTGGGCGCTGGAGCGGGGCGACTGTGGCGGGACGGGCAGCACAGCCCGACGCGCCGCCGCGGGAGGAGCGCGGCCACCATGGCCCAGCACGCGGCGCGCCGCTGCTGCCTGGGCTGGGACTTCAGCACGCAGCAGGTACGCTGGTTGCCCGGGGCCGCCTCCTCCGCGACTGTCGGCGCGGGGACACAGGGCCCAGCGCGGCGCCCAGCCGCCCTCCCAAACTTCGCTGCAGGCAGGCGGGGTCCTCCGGGGCTGGTGGCCGGCCCCGCGCGCTTGCGTGCTGCCCGGGCTGGAAAGACGGGCGTGAGGGCAGCGGGTCAGCTGCAGGCAGGCAGGCAGGGGACAGCGGGCGGACAGGCATAGGGGGCATGGCCGGTGACGTGGAACCAAGTCGCCGGTTCGGGGCTTTTTTTTTTTTTCCTCTTTTATTTAATCGGGTCAAATGGCCACAATGTACACGTGAACTTTGTCCTGCTCTGGGACGGCTTTGGGCTGGCACTCACCAACTGCGGTCAGCAGGGCCAGCGGACTGGTAGCAGAGCCTCACTGGCCTTCAGACAGGCCCCAAGGAGAGGGCTTCCTCCTCTGGGCTCAGGAGATGGTAGAGTTGCCGCTAGACGCCACTCCAGAGGGGCCGGCCCCGGGGACGGTCAGCTGGCTTTCGGTTTCCTGTGTGTCCAGGAAAGATGTTTCCCGGAGGGCAGACTTCCCCTTTGAGCGCACACCATGTGTTTGCGTCTGGTGGTGGCTTTGCCCAATGGAACTGTCTAGGGACCTTGCGTGGTTTGATATTTGCCCTTTATTCCAAGGGGTGGCCAGGGCTCACGTCTCCTCTGCTCCCTGGTCCCCCTGGTGGTGCTGGGGAGACCATATTCGGTTATGGGGACCGAGAACCTGAGCCCCTGTCCTGTCTTACTGGCTCCTGCAGGTGACTTCTGAACATCTCCCTTCCCTGGCTCCCTCCCTCCCTTCTGGAACTTTCTCAGACCTCCTAGCCAGACTCAGGATCTCTCTTGGTGCAGCTTTACCTCCTGGGGGCTTGATTTTGTTTGGGTGGCGAAGAGCCTTTGTGGTGCCTGGGTTGCAGTGGGAAACCTGCCCCAGACACAAGGTCTCCGGACAAAATTCTTCCAGGACTGGGCTTCAGCCGGTGCTGATAGCTTTCTGGACCTTCTGAGAACCAAGTGATGAAAAACCGCTGTCTTCTAGGTGAAGGTGGTTGCTGTTGACGCGAGCTGAGCGTCTTCTACGAGGACAGCGTGCATTTTGACAGAGATCTGGGAGAATTTGGGTATGTGCCCAGCGCACCTGTGTGTGTGTGTGTGTGTATGGGTGCATACATGTGTGTACATACGTGTGTATACGTGTGTACCTGTATATGTGTTTGTGTTGTGTCTCTGTGTGTATGGGCGCATACGTGTGTATACCTGTATATGTATTCGTGTGTGTGTGCACATGCGCACACACAAGATGAGGCTAGAGCCTCCCACAATGCTCTTTATGTCCACAAACCACTCTCTTCCAACTTCATCTCACAACAGGAATTCCCGGATTGTTTCTTTGTTTTTTTTTTGTTTTGGTTTTTTGGTTTGGGCCATACCCAGCAGTAGTCCGGACTTACTCCTGGCAGGCTGGGGCGGGGGGTGGTGGCTATCGAACCTGGGCCCTGCTTGTAAGGCAAACGTGCTACCCACTGTACTATGGCTCCAGTCCCTGGAGCTTGAACTCTTGGCCTTGCGCTTACTGGGTAAGTGCCTCATGCCACTGAGCCACCTTGCTAGGGATCGTAGACAGTGGGACTGTCCTGATCCCCTCATGCGTGTGACCCCAGGTTTATGTTTGGGGACCACATCCAGCAGTGCTCAGGGACCTCTCCCAGCAGTGTTGGGGGGACAGGATCAAACCTGGGCCGTCAGGATCAAACCTGGGTCTGCTCGGGGCCCAGAGCGATAGTATAGGGGAGAGGGTGTCTGCCTTGATGCAGGCTACCCGAGTTCAGTCCCGGCATCCCATATGGTCCCCGAGCACCGCCAGGTGTAATTCCTGAGTGCAGAGCCAGGAGTCACCCCTGAGCGTCGCTGGGTGTGGCCCAAAAAGGCCAAACAAAACAAAACGACCCAGATTTGCTCACCAGCGCCCCCTCCTCTTGGCCATGGTCCATGTGCGTTCATTTAATCTGTGGCATGGCTGGGAATGGCTCGTGGCTTCAAGGACTGCAGACCAAGCTGCCAGGATCCCACTTGGCCCAGTGAACAGCCGGAATTTGTACTTGTGGCCATCTAGATGCTGACCAGGCTGGCACGCTTAGCCACTGCACGGTTCTTCTGACCTCAGAGCTTGTTGGGTTTATTTTTTGTTTGTTTGTTTGTGTTTCATGCTGCTGGGGTTTGAACCCAGGTGTCATATGTACAATATGTACGAGTACTTTGGGTCTGAGAGATAATACAGCAGGTGGGATGCTTGTTGTGCACTTTGCTGACTTGGGTTCAATTCCTGGCACCCTATATGGTCACCAGCATCCTGCCAGGAGTGATCCCTGAGCACAGAGCCAGGTGAGGCAGGAACTCCTGAATCAGCGCCTGTTGGTGCTCAGGAATAAGTCCTGTGCACCAACAGATGCAACCCCAGGACAGGAAATGAAACATGTGCTATCGTGGTCCAGAGCTTGATTTCAAGGTCACTCTGGGAGGTCCTGGTGGAAGCGCTGTTCTAGGTCTGACTCACGTGCCCTGAGATAGCCATGATCCCAGCGCCTCTGCACAGCCACACTGTGTCCCCACACTCAGACACGTCTCTTCCTGGTCTCTGTGTCCCATGGTGCCGGGCCTGCCTTCCGGGGGCAGCCCCCCATATGCTCACTCTTGGTGCATTCTGAGAGTGGCCCCTCCATGGCATGTCCCCCTTGCCTTCTTCATGCCTGCTCAGTCTGACCATTCATGGCTCAGAAATGGGTTGTTCATTTACTTAGGAGATCTGGGATCTGCCGTGGGGGCTCAGGTCCATGTTTTCTCTTACAGGACTAAAGGTGGGGTTCATGTCCACGAGGATGGGCTGACGGTCACTTCTCCGGTTCTCATGTGGGTCCAGGTAATCGATGGGACCCCTGCTTCTGTCCCAACTCACTGGAGGCCTGGAATGGCAGCTCTTGGGCCCAGGCACAGCCACGCATCTGAGCTCCTAAGCTGAGAAGGCTTGTAGAGGCTTCCAGAGGCATTGCACCTAGCCAGCACTGCCAGTTACCACAATCACTAACAAGCCACAAGGCCCAGAGACGACTCAAGGGGCTGGGCACAGGCTTTGAGTGCGGAGACCCAAGTTCCACCTCCTTTACCTCTCAGTCCCCTGAGCACCACCAGGAGCCACACCCCCTCGCATAGAATTAGGAATAGCTTCCTCCGCATCACTGAATGTGGCCCTGAAACCAACCAAATATCATGGAAATACCAGGGCTGGCCAGACTTCAACCTGGGGGCAGAACACGCTTTGCAGATGTGGGGTTCTGGGTTTGGGCCTCGCCCCCAAGTTTAAAAGAAACTGGCTCTTCCTTGCCATGTCTTCCCGCAAGATTTTTAGGAACAGGCGGTTCGTGACCAAGAAACAAAGGCAGAATCCATCCATTCCTCAATGGATTCCGATGAAAACTGGTAATAAGATCCGTAACCATTTCCCTATAGTTTTGTTTTTTTTTTTGAATCATACCCAGTGATACACAGGGGTTATTCTTGGTGGTGCTCCCATATGGTGGGACCATATGGGATGCCGGGGATTGAACCTGGATTTGCCGTGTGCATGGCAAACTCCCTATAAGCTCTGGCCCATTTCCCCAATGTTTTGAGTCCTCCTTTTGTTGTGAATTGATGGCTTTGGAAGGAGGACATCATACAGTGAGTGTTGTCCAACTAATATCAAGGTACCACTCCAAGAGAAGTTGTTCGACTGGGGAAGAACCGAGCTGGGTCTGTTTGAAGTTATATGAGGGTGTGTGTGTGTGTGTGTGTGTGTGTGTGTGTGTGTGTGTGTGTGTAAATGTATCACGAGTCAAAAATCACACCTGTCTGATCACAGAATCCATTTTCTAATCCGGCTTCTCTATTTTCCAACTCAGTAATAAATGATCTTCAAGACCCTAAAAAAAAAAAAAAGAAAGAACAAATTGTGATGGAATAAAATGCCACCAAGCAAACCCTTTGCAAATGCTCAGGGCAGGTCACCCCTGTGACCTGAGATGCAAACCCAGGTCTTGGGGTCTTTGTCCTCAGCCTCAGCCCTCTCAGTTCCTGGAGCCCCTGATCAGGCTTAGGCCAAATCCCAGCGAGTGCTAACAGGTCTGTGACCTGGTGCTTGAGCCAGGTGACCCCGGGGCCCTGGGCTGCACAGACAGGCATGAGTGGGTTTGGGGCTGGAGACCGAGATCAACGCTGCACTGTCTCGTCCCGCCAGTTCTCTATTGGAGTCTTTCCTTGGTTTTGGCTTTGGGGCCACACCTGACAGTACCTAGGGAACCCCAATTCTGGCCTCCTTCATGATGAGCACCTCCCTGCCCTTGAATTCTTTCTGTTAAGATAACCAGTATGATCTCTTTCTTCGGAGGAGGCCATACCTGGTGGTGCTTACTCCTGGCTCTGTGCTCAGGGATCACTCCTGGTGAGCCAGGCAAGCGTCCTTCCTCCTGGTATTGCTCCAGCTCTTGATCTCTTATTTCATCAGTCTGATTCTGACTCTTGCTGAAGGATTGGGATACAAGATCCCCCCACACACAGGTTTCCGAGGCTGAGCCCGATTGAGGGGCTGAGAAGCGGGAGAAGGTTGGGGTGTAGGTAAAAGTCAGTGTTGAGGGGCCGGAGCGATAGCCCAGCGGGTAGGGTGTTTGCCTTGCATGCGGCCAGCTCATGCTGGCCGGGTTCGATCCCCAGCATCCCATATGGTCCCCTGAGCACCGCCAGGAGTAATTCCTGAGTGCAGAGCCAGGAGTAACCCCTGAGCATTGCCGGGTGTGACCCAAAAAAAAAAAAAAAAAAATGTCAGTGTTGAGAGGTCACAGCAGTGATGGCGCTGGCTGGAGATGGGCCAAGGACTTAACGTGGGAGGTGAAGGCCCCAACTTCAGCCTTCAGTGGCTCCCAGCCCTGAGCACGTCTGGGGCCTAGTTGGCTCCCAGCCCTGCCAGCTGGCCCTGCTGGGGCCCCGACTCACCCCCTGAGCTCCCGCCAGAGGCTGGCTTGGCAGCCACAGAGGGGAGGAGGGTGGCGGCTCCACCCTCCAGGGACATGCAGCCAGGCACTGGGTCTGGGATCCCTGCTGTGACGTTCTAGGGCAAGTGTCAGCTCAGCAAGCCACTGTCCCTCCCATGCAGGGCTCTCGCTGGTGAGTGGTGGAACAGGAGGTGGGAGCAAAATGGCCGTGCTGCCCATGTCTGCTCCTTGTCCACGTCTTCCCTGCACCCTGGCCCTCTTGAGCACAGGGAGTCTGGGTGGAGCCCGCTGGGCTTTTCCTTCATTCTGCTGTGGCAGCCATGTCAAGTCACTGACGGGGCAGCCTGAAATGCATGTTTCTGTGTGTGTGTATGTGTGTGTGTGTGTGTGTGTGCGGTGCGTGCACACGCACACATGTGAGGGCATGCTTGCATGTGTGAAGCAACTTATTTATTTATTTATGTATTCATTCATTTATTCATTTTTTTGCCTTTTTTTTTTTTTGCTTTTTGGATCACACCGGTGATGCTCAAGGGTTACTCCTGGCTCTACACTCAGGATTTACTCCCGGCGGTGCTCGGGGGACCATATGGGATGCCGGGATCGAATCCAAGTCGGCCACGTGCAAAGTGATGCTCAGGGGTGTCTCCTGGCTCTGCATGGGGGACCATATGGGATGCCGGGGATTGAACCAGCGTCAGCTGCATGCGAGGCGAACGCTCTACCACTGTGTTTTTGCTCTGACTCGTGTGTGTGTGTGTGTGTGTGTGTGTGTGTGTGTGTGAGACACAACTTATTGAGACTTATTGAAAGGTGTGGTGGGGGCCGGGAAGAGAGGAAGTATGCATTCCAGAGACAACCACGGGCTTCTCCAGAGCAGAAAGAGCCGAGATACGTGGATACCAGCAAGCGAGACACGTGTTCAGGGTGAACACAGCTTGAGGAGAGAGCCAGAAATGCTGTTTAACCTGCCCCAGCCACCCCCCTCGGCACCGTGAGCTGCTATGACTTCGGTTTTGCTCTTCCCGAGTGCCTGGAAGCCGCAGCCCTGAAGAGCGAAACATGAGGCCTGAGGTCATGAGTGAAGGTCTCAGGGTGGTTCGCCGTGTGATTTCACTGGCCCCCATCCGGTGGCTGTCCCCTGGGCCTCGCTGGAAAGCCCAGCGCGTGTGTCCCCTCCGCCGGTGGCCACGCGTGGCTGTAGCGTCTGACCCTGCAGCCTGTATGTGCTCAGCGGGCTCCTCTTCCTTCTCAGGCTCTGGACATCCTCTTGGACAAGATGAAGGCTTCGGGTCTTGACTTCTCTCAGGTTGTTGCCTTGTCCGGGGCAGGCCAGGTGGGTGTGGGCGCGTGCTTTTGGGGGCTTGTCGTGGCTGGCGGGGGTGGTGCAGGGCGGGGCTCTCCCTGAGGGGTGCTGCACTCTTTCTGGAATGGCACTGTACCCTTACATTTTGTGGACCCCTAAGCCCCTTCCCCAGGGAGGGCAGCTCTCTTGGCCTCTAGTGGAAGGCACTCAGCAATGCTTTGCCAGGGCCCCATGAGGGGGCTGGAGGAGGCTTTGACTACGAATTTATCACCACCGTCCGGGAGCTTTTCTGTGTCCTGGAAGTAAAAGCCAAGGCGGGATCTGCCCTGAGAGACAGTGGGTGTCAGTGGCCGAGCTCACAGTAAGGCCGAGCAAGAGCGATGTTTGAGCTTTCACCCTGGGGGACCCGTGGAGGTGCTCTGGGTTTGATCCCCGCCCCTGATGGCCAAGCTTGAGCACACCCTCTGCTGACCTCAGTGGTCCTTGGCCAGTGTGAGCGTTAAATTCAGAGTCCATAAACGTCTTCCTTTGACTGGTGTTCTTGCTTTTACCTTATCACTGACACAGGGACTTGGAGGCACAAAGCCTCCCCTCCCCGCTCTTGCCTGAGGTCACATGTCCCCCTCGAGTGCAGCCAGGATCCCGTCCAGCCTCCCCCTCGCCTCACTGCTGTCCACGCCTGTTAATGAGAGTGAATTCAGAATCTTCCCTGGAGAGGCGTCTTCCCGCCCGACCTCACCGGGTGGTGTTGTTCCCACTGCCGCTTCCTCTGCGCCACGCCTGACATGTTCCTGACACGTGTCCTCCTGGCAGCTCCCTGCCTGTGTAAGGGGTGGCTGACAACACCTCTGATTTATGGGGCGCGCGCACACACACACATACGCACGCACGCACGCACGCACGCACCCCGAGTGCCCCGCCCCCTCCCCAGAGCTCCTGCTCCTCCTCAGACTTTCTCCTTTGGCTTTCCCCTCCTCCCCTATTCTTCCCTTACTTCCTCCTCTGCAGATCTCTTCCTTCTCCTCCTCCTCCTCTTTCTCTCCTCCTCTCCTCTTCTCTCTTCCTCCTCCTCCTCCTCCTCCTCCTCCTCCTCCTCCTCCTCCCCACCTAGTCTTCCTTCTTCTCCTCCACATCCCCCTGCCTTAAGGCTCCCTTTCCCTGGAATTCTGTCCCCCCATGCCCCCAGTCACATTCAACTCCTCCATCTTCCCATCCTGACAGTGCGGGTGATCCCCAGGCCCTGCCGATGTGTACCTGACTCTTGACTCTCCCACCTCTCTGCCCCGCTCTGCCTGTGGTCCCCTGGGGCTAGGGGGGTCTTTCTCTGAACCTCTGCTTTGCCCCCACCCCGCCTCCCCTAGCTTCTAGCTCACCTACCTGGTGAGTCCCACAGAGATTTCATCCGTTCGGTCTTGGCCGGTTCCCTCCATGCTAGTGCAGAGTTCCTACCACCTCGGGGATAAGCCTCCTAAGCCCGGATATTGAGGTCCGGCAGACCCCCTCCTTCCTCCAGCCTCAGGCCCGCCTCTTCCTCACCCCTTCCCTGCACCTGCCGGGCCTCCGCCCTGTGCTTACAGCCTCAGGAGGACCCCACACTCAGTTCATCACGCATCAGCTGCACCCACCTGTAACCCCTCTGGTTAGGTGTGCGGCCCCTTATATACCTCAGGGTGTGCGAACAGGTGCCTGTTCCCTGATTCAGCTCTGGTTATTCTGCAGAGGGACAACATGGTTCTGGCAGGTTCAGTACACACTTGTTGAGCGGATGAATGAATTCCAGGCAGCATCACAAGTGAAGTCTTTAAGGAGCACGGAAGTCCAGAGGGAGACATCCTGCTCAGACTCCTCCTAAGCCTTTTGAGACGGACAGGGCAGACTCCCTCCCCTTTTTGTAGGACAGAAACTGAGTCCCAGGAAGACTCTGAGCTCTGAAGCTGAAGCAGCATCATTGTGCTGGGGTGACTGTGGTTTAACTGTGTGTGATTCTCCACAGCAACATGGCAGCGTGTTCTGGAAGACGGGGGGCCAGTGGGGTGCTGCAGAGCCTGTCACCGGACCTCCCACTACACAAGCAGCTTCAGGTTAGGGCCCTGAGGGGGTGGCAGGGGGCTGGACCACGGGGCATCTGTGTCTTGCCAAGGGCAGAGGCTTAGCCCCTGTCCTGTACACGTGAGCTGCCTGACACCCTGTGACGAATGTGCCTAGTGTCTGGGGAGAGCCCCCGCCCCCCTCAATAGTCCCCACTTAGGAATTAGCTTTAGGACAAGCCACCTCCTAGTGAATCAGAGACAGTTCCGCTGCCAGCTATTCTCCCCGGCTTTTTGGCCCAGCTGAACTTCCCCTTCCCAGCCTCTGTGTGGTCTGCAAGGCTCTGACCACTGGGCCCAGCCTTGGGTGGGCAGGAAGGGCTGCCCACAGGTTACACACACACACATACACACACACACATGCCGCATACGCTGGAGAGGGCAGAGTGACCCAGCCCCGGTGCACTCAAGCCTACATGTCGGCTGCTCCTTTCCAGGCCTGCTTTTCCATCAGCAACAGCCCCGTGTGGATGGACTCCAGCACCACTGCCCAGTGCCGCCAGCTGGAGGCTGCCGTGGCGGGTGCCCGGGCTCTCAGCAGCCTCACCGGCTCCCGCGCCTATGAGGTGGGTCAGTGACACCTGGCACAGGTGGTGGCAGAGTGCAGGGACCAGAGTCTGTCTGGGGCAGGACCGAGAGATAGCACAGGTGCCTATATGGATAGAGATATGGTCCCCTGAGCCCACCAGGAGTGAATCCTGAGTGCAGAAACAAGAATAAACCCAGAGCACGCTGGGTGTGCCCCTCCCCAAAAAAAAGGAAGAAAAAGGAAAAGAAAGTGTCTCCTGCTGGCCTCAGCCATGGTCCCAGGGGCTGCTGTGATGGTCTGGACTTGTATCACATGACTGCCAAAGGCACGTGGGTCTGGGGGAGAGCCCTGCCACCCCAGCTGAGAAGAGTGTAGATGGAAGGCCCTGGAGAGTCCATGTGTGCCATGTACAAGGCCCTGAACTCTGAGCCTCAGCGCTGCCTGGTCCCCCTGTGAAAAATGGGTAAAAATAAAGCCGAAGAGATGGGAGAGACAGCACAAGGCTTAAGGCGTTTGCCTTGCACATGTCACCCTGGCACCCCATGTGGTTCCTTGAGTGCCGCCAGGAGTGATATCTGAGTGCAGAGCCTGGCATAGGCCCTGAGCACCACTGGGTGTGCTCCACTCACTCACTCAATCAATCAAATCAAATCACTGTATCACTGTCTGTCTTCCGGTTCATCATCGATTTGCTCGGCGGGCACCAGTAATATCTCCATATGTCCTGTCTCATGCAAGTAGAGCCCAAGGGCACCTGCTTGCTCCAGGAACATAAAGAACCTCAAACCATTCCATCAGGTCATGGGAATGAGGTCTCTAATTGTTACTGGTATTTGGCACTAACAAATACGACACGGGTAGCTTGCCAAACTCTGCTGTGAGGGTAGCATACTCTTGTAGTCATCTCTAAATCCAGCATTTATTGATGAACCGTGCGGCCCTGAAGTGGCTGCGCTAGCCAGGCTGTAATAGGCTGGTCTGACTATTACAGACCAGCCTAATTCCTTGAAGGCTTAAAAGAAGAATGTGGGCGACTGTACCCTGAGCCCCCTGACCAGCACATGAGAGATTGGAGCTCTCAGTGGGGGCTTTCTCCGAGGGCCGCGCCCACCCCACAGCTGTGTGAGCGGAGCCCTGGCCGGGTGTCTTTCTGCATGTTGGTCCCCACGGCCGCTTTCTCAACCTTTTCCATGTCATGGTCCCCTTTGACATTGTTTCCTTCCTGCCGCCCCCGTCCTGTCCTACCAGTGGCCCTCTAGTCTCGTGTCTTGGCCCCCATTTATGTGACTTTCATTCGAGGACCCCATTTATGTTACTTTTGCCCGTTATGTGGCTTCCTTGGACGAGGCTACACTCTTTCACCCTGTGAATGGGGTTGCTTGTTTGTCTCGGATTTGGGTTTCTTAAACTTGACTCTCCTTCCCCAGCGTTTCACAGGAAACCAGATTGCAAAGATATACCAGCAGAACCCCAAGGCCTACTCAGATACGGAGGTTGGTTAAATGTCCCTGTTGGATGGAATGTGACGGTTGGATTGTGTTTGATCACATTTGCCGGCAGCAGGAGATGCGTGTTGGGTGCATTGGCTAAATGCATTGGTTAGCAGGTGTCACAAGGGATGCGCTGCGTGGCTTGTGTCCCCTGAGAGGCTGTTTTAAAGGGCTGTGGGGCAGAGAGTGAGATGGAGGTGTTAGGGGCTGTCCCAGCGAGAATAGAACTCAGGGCCAGGGTGGGCACTCCATGAAGCCCCAGGTGTCCGCTCTGCTCACTATCTAGTTACTGGGCACTGACGGGTTTGTGCTCCCTGTACAGTGTCCGGCTGGGCCCTGGCTGTGGCCTTTTAGCCAGAGTCTGTATCCCTGGAGTCCTGCAGACACATTCTTTGATCCTTTCGTTGCTGGGAACCAGCACTACACGCCCCCAAGAAGCTGCTTGACGTGCCAACAGGAGATTCTCATCTCTGACTAATTAGAAAATGGTTCACATGATTTCAAAGTGCCTTTTCATCTTGATGCTAACATGTGTCATATTTTTGAACACTCCAAGGTGTCCCATGACTGTGCAGCACCAGCTGTTAATGTGGCTTTTGGGGTGGGGAAGTCTGTGCGCCCAGGGGCCTGGGAGTCCTGCTGTGATGCACAGACCCTTGGGAGAATGCTGGAAGTCACTCTCCGTCCCTCTCCCGTCTGTGTATGGGGCTTGTGGCTTGCCCTAAGCTGTTCTGCACCTGAGAGAAACTCCATTGCGTCTGGGTCCCTTGATCACTTGTCGCGGCTCTGGAAACCAGACGCCAAGCGCCACAAGTGAGAGAGGAGAGCGACGAGGGCTCCCCTCGCAAACGGGTTCCGAATGGAACACCACCATTCCTGTGCCCGGCTTTGGGGGTGGGGATGTGGCCATACAGACAGTGTAGATCCAGGGGCTTGCCCACACTGCCCCGTTGTGGCATCCCGGCAGCGACCCTGATACTCTTGTTCAGGGTTGGGGTCCAGTCACTGCCCACTGCAGGTATTTTGTTAACCTGCAGCTAGCCTTGCCTGGGAGTGCGGCTGCTTCGTGCCTGCCCTACAGCCAGCCTCTTCAGGGAAAGCGGCTGCTTCAGGCCTGACCTGCCTCTTCCAGCCGCTTTGCCCCCTGGAGGAGCCGACATCACCTGCCCCTTTCCTTTGCAGAGGATCTCCTTGGTCAGCAGTTTTGCTGCTTCCCTCTTCCTGGGCTCTTACTCCCCGATCGACTACAGCGACGGTAAGGGAGGCTGTAGTGTTCCTCGTGAGGACCCTGTCCAGTGCCGGGAGTATGTGTGTGTCTCCCTTCTCTTGGGCCTGTCCTCCATGCACATCCGTCCACGTCCATAGTGACTCATGTCCCAGCAGGTAGTCACTGGAGTCTGCCCGCATTGGTTGCCTCCCCACATGGTGGCAGGTCAGGAACCTGCGTCCTGCTTGGCTGGGTGGCCCTGGTGCCAGCCCTTGGGCACTGGTCATGTTGGCCAATGCTTCAGTTTACTACAGCATGATCTGAGTGACTGGACTCACTTCCAGAGCCACACACACGGCTTTGGCCGAAGGCCGCTGCTCTTTGGCCTCTGGGTGTGCCTGACCTGGCCTCCAGGGGCCCTGAGGGAGAGGGAGGGAAGGGAGAAGCAGGGGAGGGAGAGTCACCCATGGACGCCACCATCACGGATTGCCTCGTCCTGCTGGCCCTACCGCTCTACCCAGGAAGGGGCCACCCCCACAGGGTAAACACCCACACTGGGGGTGAGCAGAGCATATCCCGAGGCCCGGTGCCCCTGAGAAAGTGTCACGTGAAATTTGGCTCCCGTCTGGGGAACTCGGCCTCTCTGTCACTGGTTTCTGCAATGACCTTGTGTCCACTCTACTGGGCAGGAGCTCCATGTCCAGTGACTTAGAGAGAACCATCTTTGTTTGAGGGGAGCTTGTCACAAGAGCATCGCTTTCAGCCAGTCTCTTTTCCGTTTTGTTTTTATTTTCTTCCTTAGGTTCTGGAATGAACTTGCTGCAGATACAGGACAAGGCCTGGTCACCAGCATGCCTGAGTGCCTGTGCCCCGCACCTAGAGAAGAAGCTGGGTGCCCCCGTGCCTTCCTACTCCGTCGTGGTGGGTTCCCCACCCCACTGTGAGGCCACAATCAGGGGGAGGCGAGGAAGCATATGCTCACATACTGAGGGGTCTTTGCATCCACAGGGGGCTTCAGTCAGCCCAAGACAAGGGTTTGGCACAAGCCAGTGTTTAACCAGACTTAGTTTGTGTGAGATCGCTGCCTGGAAGACGGGGCATTCTAGAAAAATCCACTGGCAATCAGTATGGGAAAAAAAGATAAAGGCCTCTGTCCTGGGCGATTGCTCTCTGGGGGTGGGGTGGGGAACATGGCCAGGATGTTGGTGTTCTGGGGGTCCCCAGATGCTCAAGGCAGTCGGGAGCAGAGGGAACCAGCAGCCCCCTGGGTCGTGCGGGGCTAGGTGCCTGGCTGCCTGGCTTGCTCTCTGACTGCTTCTCTGGCCTTCGGCCTTATGTCGTCTTCCTCCCACTATTCTGGAACAATGGGGACAGTCTCGTCTCATTGAACCGTGCAGGAAAAATGAGTCTATGTATTTAAAGGGCCCAGACTGTGCCTGGTCCATAGAAACATTAGAAGCAGTCACCCGCTCCCGCAGCATGGAGCCCCCATACGCCACAAGGTCCTCCACATCCTGCCAGGAGTGACCCCTGAGCACAGAGCCAGGAGTAGGTCCTGATCACTGCTGGAAGTGACCCCCAAAACCAAAACATTCCCGGTGGTTACCAGCCTGGGGTTCCTTCACCAGTGTCCAGGGACCCGGGGTAGTGCCCTGCTGGCCACTGTGGCTGCACAGTGTGTGCTTGCTTTTCTCCTCAGGGAGCCGTGTCGGGCTACTATGTCCAACGCTATGGGTTTCCTCCCGACTGCAAAGTGGTGGCCTTCACTGGGGACAACCCAGGTAAGTACCTCAGGGCCTTCCTGACTGGGTCTGTGGATGGGGGTAGTGAGCCTCAGGCCCCCCAGGAATGAGGGAGCTTCCTCCCCTCAGAATTGGCCTTTTGTTTGTTTTTTGTTGTTTTGCTTTTTGGGTCACACCCTGATATACTCAGTAGTTCCTCCTGGCTCTGGACTCCTGGAGGTGTTTAGAGGCCCAGATGGGATGCCGGGGTTGAACCCAGGTCAGCCACGTGTGAAGCAATCACCCTGCCTGCTGTTCTATTAATTGGTTTTGGTTTTCTGAGCCATACCCGGCCGTGCTCAGAGCAAACGCCCGCTCTCTGTACTATTGCTTTGGCCACAGATTTTAAGTTTTTAGTCCCCTTTCTACCGCCCCGTGCTGTTGCCGATGACTGAGATTGTGGGCAGGCCGAGTGTGGTGCTCACACACATTCTGGCTATAGTGTGTGGGTTGGAGGGTGGTGGTAGGAAGATGTGGTGTCGCACGCCTTAGCGGTGCTCCTGGGGCCACACCCCCTAGTTGTGGCAGTGTCAGGGCAGGGAGGGCCACCTGGCTGCTCAGTTCACCTGGGGAGCACCAGGGATCCAACTTGCAGCCTCACGTTTGCAGGCAGGCACTTCCCTCTACCGAGCCATCCTGGGCCCTCTCTGAGTTGCCAAGTCCCTGCTCCTTATGTTCCTGCCTCACAGTGGTCCTGCCACAGAAATCTGGCCAAGAGACAGTGGCACCCGGGGAGTAAGAGGGAGGCAACTCCAGTTTTATGAAGCAGGTGGGCTTGGCGTGGCTCTCTCCAAATTGGGCCAAGCCTCAAATGCAGTCACAAAGAGCTTTTCCTTTTCTAGGTCAGTGGCAGGCCGAATCAGTCCTAGGGAAATAGGAACAGGGTCACAGCAGTTAGTAAATGCCCATGTGACCTCCGCTAACCAGAGGCTGCTTCTCATTCTCAGCATCGCTGGCCGGCATGAGGCTAGAGGAAGGTGATATTGCGGTACGTGACCTCTCTCCCTGGCCGTAGGGCTGCTCTCTCTGCCCTGAGGGATGAGGCTGCGGGTCTTGGTCCATCCAGGGTGCCTCCGAGAGGGTCTGCCTGTCCCCCAAAATAGTTGGTGGCAGTGAGTACCGGGAGCCCCCCAGACCTGCCCTGCCCACCTCAGGTCAGCTGCCCTGGCCAGTCTTGGGGGCTTGTAGTAGAGGGTCAGACGTGGGGTTCAAGACTGAGCTTCCAGATGGACAAGGGGGGAAAAAACCATGTCCTGGGTCCAGTGGAAAGTCCTTTAGGGGAACCAGTCGCCCCTCAGTGAGCTGCAGCTCCGATCAGTTCTCAGCACCTACCCCAAGGGTCTAGCAGGGTCGTGGGGAGTTGGCATGGGAGGGGCGAGGGTCTCCCCAAGAAGTGGTTTCACTGTGGGGGGCTGAGGGTTACCCAGAGGTGCTGAGTGTCATTCCTGGCAGCAGAGTTCTGGGGGTGTCCATCTCTGATCCGGAAGTGGCCTGTGATCTGAGGTCTGCAGCCCACGCAACTGAGCTGGGGCCAGAGCAGGGGGAGCTGAGCAGTGATGCGGCACCCGCCTCTGTCTCCCGTCAGGTCAGCCTGGGCACCAGCGACACCCTCTTCCTGTGGCTGCAGGAGCCCACGCCCGCCCTGGAGGGCCACATCTTCTGCAACCCCGTGGCCCTGCAGCACTACATGGCACTCCTGTGGTAGGTGGTGGGGCGGGAACACCCAGGCCGGGCTCCCCCCCAAGCCCAGCTTCAGATTTCCTGATCCCCCATCCTCACCGCCTCCCGGGTCCTGTCACCTGGAGCTACCCCAGAGCATACCATGGAGAGACTCATCCCGGAGGTGGTCTGAGCAAGTCCTCCTGGGGGTTACGGTGATGCCCCCCAGCATGCAGGACACCCAGCGCAGGGCAAGTCAGGACCTCCCGCTCTGACAGTTGTCAGTGACGGGTGTGGAAGGAGTGCACTGCACCCATCACAGGACCGCACAGACGGTGCGGGGCCAGGCCCACACCACGATCAGGCACCCCAAGGTGCAGGTCCCCCTGACTCTGCCCTCCCTGGGCCCCTTAGTGGCCTCAGTGTGTTTGTTATTTATCTGTATGACTCTGGGCTGTTCCCTGCATAGTCTTCGGGGCTCACTCCCAGCAGTGCTCAGGGGCCCTGCAGGCCCGGCCTTCCACACGCAAAGCTTCACTACCGCCTTAGGGCCTCCTCTCTGGCTCTGAGTCTTCGCAGTGACCCGGGAACAGGGAGCGTGCAGGGGAGAAGCATGTGCACGCCTGATGGCAAAGGGTGGCCTGGGACCTCGCTTGAACTGGGAGCTGTGATCTGCAGGCCCTGCCCCAGGGCAGTCGGCCAACCCAGCCACCAGTCGCCTTCACTTCGCCTCCTTCCTCCGCAGCTTTAAGAACGGCTCCCTCATGCGAGAGAAGGTCCGTGATGAGTCGGCTGCCGGCTCCTGGAGCGAGTTTTCGAAGGCGCTGCAGTCAACGGAGATGGGGGAATGGCGGGAACCTGGGTGGGCTGCTGAGTGGGCCCGGGTTGGGGAAGGGGTGACAGGGGCCTGTGCAGGGGGCAGAGGGCAGCGGAGAAGCCCCGGGGAGCCCTGTCCGGGTGATGTTGCTGCATGGGAACCCCCCGCAGAGCCAGGTGAAGTGGGGCCATCAGTCTCTCCTGGCTGAAGGTCAGTTCACAGCCACAGAGTCAAGGCAGCAGACCAGGGTCGGCTCCACCTGGGCCCCCCACCCCTGTACCCCCAACGCCAGCCTGGGCTGGGAACTGGGCAGCCTTCTTGGCCCGGAGAGTCCCACTGCCCCCCACACAACCTGCGCTGGCATTTTAGGGTTATCTGGGCAATCGCCTCTACCTGGGCTCCCAGGACAGAATAAATCACGTGCTGTCAAAGAGAAATTGTTTGGATCTTCCCAGGTGCTGCTGCCCTGCTGGAGAGAAGCTGAGAGCTGAGATCGTGGGGGGTGGGGGTGGGGGGGGGCTAGGGCATCAGGACAGGGTCAGCTCACTCTTCCCTTTTCCAAGTCTGGAAAGAACCACACCCCCCACCCCACACACACACACACACACCCATCACTTTCGCCCACATACCTTTTGCTTTTGATCATGAACAGCTTTACACCTCTTGGTCTCGTTTCAGGTTTTTATTTTGATGTCATGGAAATCACCCCTGAAGTTATTAGGCGTCACAGATTCAATGCAGAAGACCAGGAGGTAGGCGTGTTGCTGAGCATGGAGCAACATTGGCTCCATTTGGGAGTCTTAGATGGGAGAGTCACCAATCTATACTAAAGCAAATGCTTCCGGGTGCATGCTACCCGCCCGGGGGCCCTGCAGCACCCAGGACAGCTTCCTTCCACTCTGAGGAGATGCAGCACCCAGGACAGCTTCCTTCCACTCTGAGGAGCTAACCCCTGCCTCCTCCGTGGGGCAGGCTCATGTGGGTCTCACATCCCAGGACCTACATTGCCCGCATGCTGTGTTTCCTCCTCTTGGAGAGCAAGGGGAGCAGCAGCCCTGCTCTGCCGTGTATTGGGCAAGGGGAACAGCCCCGCTCTGCCGTGTGTGTTGGAGCAAGGGGAGCAGCCCCGCTCTGCCATGTGTATTGAGCAAGGGGAACAGCCCCCTCTCTGCCGTGTGTATTGAGAAAGGGAAACAGCCCCACTCTGCCCTGTGTATTGAGCAAATGGAACAGCCCCGCTCTGCCGTGTGTATTGAGAAAAAGGGAAACAGCCCTGCTCCGCCTTGTGTATTGAGCAAAGGGAACAGCCCCGCCTCTGCCGTGTGTATTGAGAAAGGGAAACAGCCCTGCTCTGCCGTGTGTATTGAGCAAGCAGAACAGCCCTGCTCTGCCGTGTGTATTGAGCAAGCGGAACAGCCCCGCTCTGCCGTGTGTATTGAGCAAGCGGAACGGCCCCGCTCTGCCATGTGTGTTGAGCAAGGGGAACAGCCCCACTCTGCCATGTGTATTGAGCAAAGGGAACAGCCCCGCTCTGCCGTGTGTATTGAGCAAGCGGAACGGCCCCGCTCTGCCATGTGTGTTGAGCAAGGGGAACAGCCCCACTCTGCCATGTGTATTGAGCAAAGGGAACAGCCCCGCTCTGCCGTGTGTATTGAGCAAGGGAACAGCCCTGCTCTGTCATGTGTATTGATCAAGGGGAACAACCCTGCTCTGCCGTGTGTATTAAGCAAAGGGAACAGCCCCACTCTCCCGTGTGTATTGAGCAAAAGGGAACAGCCCCGCTCTGCTGTGTGTATTGAGCAAGGGGAACAGGCCCGCTCTGCCGTGTGTATTGAGCGAAGGGAACAGCCCCGCTCTGCCGTGGTGTATTGAGCGAAGGGAACAGCCCCGCTCTGCCGTGTGTATTGAGCGAAGGGAACAGCCCCGCTCTGCCATGTGTATTGAGCAAAGGGAACAACCCCACTCTGCCGTGTGTATTGAGCAAGGGAAACAGCCCCGCTCTGCCGTGTGTATAGAGCAAAGGGAACAGCCCCGCTCTGCTGTGTGTATTGAGCAAAGGGAACAGCCCCGCTCTGCCGTGTGTATTGAGCAAAGGGAACAGCCCCACTCTGCTGTGTGTATTGAGCAAAGGGAACAGCCCTGCTCTGCCGTGTGTATTGAGCAAAGGGAACAGCCCCACTCTGCCATGTGTATTGAGCAAAGGGAACAGCCCCGCTCTGCCGTGTGTATTGAGCAAAGGGAACAGCCCCACTCTGCTGTGTTTATTGAGCAAAGGGAACAGCCCCGCTCTGCCGTGTGTATTGAGCAAAGGGAACAGCCCTGCTCTGCCGTGTGTATTGAGCAAAGGGAACAGCCCCACTCTGCCATGTGTATTGAGCAAAGGGAACAGCCCCGCTCTGCCGTGTGTATTGAGCAAAGGGAACAGCCCCACTCTGCTGTGTTTATTGAGCAAAGGGAACAGCCCCGCTCTGCCGTGTGTATTGAGCAAAGGGAACAGCCCTGCTCTGCCCTGTGTATTGAGCAAATGGAACAGCCCCACTCTGCCCTGTGTATTGAGCAAGGGAAACAGCCCCGCTCTGCCGTGTGTATTGAGCAAAGGGAACAGCCCCACTCTGCCGTGTGTATTGAGCAAGGGAAACAGCCCCGCTCTGCCGTGTGTATTGAGCAAAGGGAACAGCCCCGCTCTGCCCTGTGTATTGAGCAAAGGGAACAGCTCCACTCTGCCGTGTGTATTGAGCAAAGGGAACAGCTCCACTCTGCCCTGTGTATTGAGCAAAGGGAACAGCTCCACTCTGCCGTGTGTATTGAGCAGGGGAACAGCTCCACTCTGCCCTGTGTATTGAGCACTGCTTAGTTCCAGGCACTGTGCTGGCAGCCACCGCCTCTGCCTCTCTTACTGCCTGAGCAGCTCTGCAAAGAGGATTATTACCTTTCCCTGTACAGATGGAGCAGTGGAGGCCCAGAGAGATGAAATAACGTACCCAAGTTACGAGGACGTGGGTGGGGAGGGATGCACAAATCCAGGGGTTCCTGGCTTGGAAAATTGTTTTCAGGCGTTGGGGTCACTCTTCTTGGGGCTCAGGTGCCACTCCTGAGACTGTACTCTGGGATCACTCCTGACAGTACTCGGGGGCCTGCATGTGGTGCTGGGGATCAATATAAGGCGGCTGTGTGGTATACTAGGCAAGCACTTTGCCTGTTAGACTGTCTCTACAGCCTCAACAAGTGGCTATTTTGTTTGCTTTTATACCACACCTGGCAATGTTCAGAGGTTACTTCTGGCTCTGCACTCAGGAATTACTCCTGGCAGAGCTCAGGGGACCATCATGATGGGAATGAATCCCAGCATTCCCATAGATGCTGGGAATCTAACCCGGTTGGCTGAATGCAAGGCAAGCACCCTACCCTCTACTTTTGCTCCGGGCCCCAAGTAATGGCTGTGTGGACGCCACATCACGGTACAAGATACGCATGTACTGTGAGTGCATCACTCTGTGCCCTTCCCCCTCTCCCCTGGAAACAGGTCTCGGCCTTCCCCAGGGATGTGGAGATTCGTGCCCTGATTGAAGGACAGTTTATGGCCAAGAGGATCCACGCCGAGGGCCTGGGTTATCGAGTTAGTAAGTGAAGCTGCTGGCGGCCATGTCTGGGGCGGGGTTCCTGAGGGCTTTCAGACCCTTCTTGGCCTCAGGCCTGGGGTGCTGTATGGGGGTCTCGTGAAGCAGCGGGTAGAGTCTGGTTCCTGTAGTGCGGTAGAAACTGCGGAGGGCAGGACACATAGCTCAGTGGCCAAGCGCTTATCTGGTGCAGGCGAGCCCTGAGCTGGGCCCCAGGGATCACCTCACACACTGTTGGCTGCAGCTTGTGGGCACGACCTTCCCACCTCCCTGCTCTGTCTCCAGGAGGCCTTGGCGCACTTTCTGTAGCTCTCAGCTCTAACTTGCAGACTGGACATTTGAATGCTGGACTGAGGACCAGGGCAATGCAAGTGGGGGAAGATCTCGGCTGGGGCCATCACTGGACTTGGCCTTCTAGCCTAGCCAGGCTCCATCTTTGGGTCGGGCAGTCACCATCCCGGCCTTTCAACTTGGGGGGGGAAGAGCAGGCATGTAGGATCACAGTTGGAAGGGAAAGGTTTAGAACAGAGAGGGCAGACCAGGATGGGGAAGGAGGGGCTTGAACTTGAACCATGGGGTGGGCAGCTGTAGGGAGTTCATGAGCCCCTCACTAGAGATGTTGGGTGGGTCTAATGGGGTGAGGCACTGGGTATTTGCTGGTTTACGGTCCAGACACTGAGACGTGTTTGTCCCTCTGGGAAGCAGCTGCTGTCAGCCACCAGAGACACCAGAAAATACTGGAGGTGTAGCCTGTTTCCTAGAAGACCTCTTTTGACGTTCTTTGTATGCATAACCCAAGTTCTATGTAGTAGCTACTTTGTTTTCAATCAGTTTTGGGGTCCCATAGGTCTGTTCTTTGGTCCTACTCACAGCACTCACAGCACAGTGCTCGGGGATCTTGCAGTGACAGGAATGGAACCAGGGACTCTGGCAGGCAAAGCCCGGGCCCCAGTGCTTTAAGCCATCTCCCTGGCCCTTGTGAAATATGTGCTGTTTGTCTTTGATCCAGCCAAGTAAAAGAAAACTACAAAACAAGCATTCAGTAAAGGGTTTTTGAAAACCTGCTCAGCAACATCTACCAGAGCTGTGTCTACACCTACCCAGCAATCTCCCTTTTCAGGAACACAATAGAAATTGTCACATGATCCTTAGACCCATGTGACTCTGTGCTCAGCAGCCGCCCTGGGAACCATCCAGCACTAGTTGAAAGTAGCCAGGCTTGGCGTAATTTAGGCACTCTAGAACCACCCAGAAATGAAACCAAAGCGGCTGCCACTGCGGCCATTTGATCAGGTGCGTATCACGCCTGTTTCGTAAAATAAGCCTGTGCATGGCAGGATGCCGCAACACATCCAAAACCAGGCAAAAGTTCTTTGCTGTCGGACATGAGGCGGCTTAGTTGATGGTAGGTGACCTCTGGGTGCTGCTCGTGTTCGGGCTCATGGCTAGAGGTTAATGTATAGTCGGTAAAAATTGTTCAAGATTTCCACTGAGGACATGGATGTCCACTTTTCAAGACAAATGTGAGAGTGCAGTACAAAAGAATAATAATAATATGGGGCCGGGCGATAGCCCAGCGGGTAGGCGTTTGCCTTGCACGCGCCGGGCCGGCCTGGGTTCGATCCCCGGCGCCCCATATGGTCCCCTGAGCACCGCCAGGAGTAATTCCTGAGTGCAGAGCCAGGAGTAACCCCTGAGCATTGCCGGGTGTGACCCAAAAAAAGCAAAAAAAAAAAAAAAAAATAATAATAATAGTAAATAGATAAACTGAACCTATTCACACATCAGAAAGATCCAACAAGGACTGGAGCAGTAGTACAGTGTGTAGGCTGTTTGCCTGGCACGCAGCCAACCCAGGTTCGATCCCCGGCAACCCATGTGGTCCCCCAAGCACTGCCAGGAGTAATTCCGGAGTGCAGAGCCAGGAGTAACCCCTGAGTATTGACAGGTGTGACCCCAAAAAGACAAAAAAAAAAAAAAGATGGAAAGATCCAACCAAGGCTCAATCCCAGGGTCCACTATTTTGTTTCTTCTTTGCTTTTGGGCCACACCCAGTGGTGCTTGGGGCTCTCTTCAGGCTCTGCACTCAGGGATTGCAGGGGTGCCCACCCAAGGACGCCAGATGTCAGAGACGCTGCCGGATCCCCAACAGTGCCGGGAAGCGAGTTCCCTTCTACCTCTGAAGCCAATGGGGAATGGATGAAGACTCAGGAATCCGATGCAGTTTTAAAAGGCTTTACTTATAACAGGTTCAGGCATACAAATCAGCAATAGGAAAAACCCGTGCTTAGGATTCCAGGCTAGAACCCCAGACACATGTAGGCCAAGATGGCGGCCACCATATGTAAAGGCCCTGTAGAGAGGGGACAAAGACAAGACTCCCAAGAAGGGTACAAGCTCACAAAGAGAGAGCCCAAAAAGAAAGAGAGAGAGAGGAAGCAGGCTGGTTTTATACCTCTGCAACTCAGACCTCCCACTATTATGGGAAGCAGGAAGGGCCAAATGCCCTTAGGTAATTTCTCCCAGCACCTCACCTAGGCCCTATTATATGCTAATGTTTTGAGCCAAGATCTGCCTGGAAATGCCTTTTACAGGGTAGAGAAGGGGTTTTCTGAGATGGTATGTCTCTGTACCAAATACTAATACTAATGCCAGTTAAATATTTCTCCAAGCCTTCACAAGAGTCTCGTCTACTTCAGGTAGTTTTGTATTTTAGTTGCCTTTGAGTTATCAGGGAGCCGTGCTTGCTTGCTTGGAGGCAAACAGCATTTCTCTCTGGGCTAATTACTTAGAGATTCAACGGGTCCAGGCAAATATGCTGGTAAGATCTAGCTAGTCCCACAATGATTGTGGTAGCATGAGAGAATATTTATACCAGCCAGTACAGAATACATGGTCAGATAAACTGCCACATTTAAACTACCCCCTATCTACGAAGTGATTTGCAGGAGGCAATCCAGGGCAGATGCAGAAGCTTTTAGGCTTTTAGGTGTCCTGCAACAAGGGATCACTCTGGTGGTCTCGGGGACTGTACAGGATGCTGGGGATCAAATCCAGGTCGGCCGCATTCAAGGCAAAGGCCCTACTCATTGTACTGTTACTCCAGCAATGTACAGTGCCCCAGTAATGCAAAAAATATTAGGTCAGTAAAATGAATGTGTTGACTAGCTCCATTTCTTCCTGTTACCCAGAGTAGAAGCAAAAGGTTCCCTGGGAGGCAGCAGAGACTTCAGAGTTGTCTGAGAATTGAGATGGAGTGATCTCAGGATCACAGGGATCAGGGGGTGCTGAAGTTGGGGCCTGGTTGGGTGGGTCCCCTGGCTCTCAGCAGGAGAATTTGATGGAGGGGCTGTCTCCTACAGCCCAGTGCCAAGAGAGGGGGCAGAGAGATTCCCCCTTGGGCTCGGGGAGCAGTAATGTCACCGGGTTGGGGGCAGAATGATAGTGCAGAAGATAGGGCATTTGCCTTGACATGGCCAGCCCTGGTTCAATCCCTGGCATCCTACATGGTCCTATGAGCACCACCAGGAGCAATTCCAGAGTGCACAGCCAGGAGTAACCCCTGAGCATCGCTGGGTGTGACCCTAGTGGCACCAGGTCGTTATTCCACATCCCAAGAGCCTTCCTCATGCAAGGCAGTCTAGAGAGATGTATCGTCTTAGCTGGCTGCAAAGAGCCACATCTGTCCCTTCAGGCTCCAGTGAGTTTCTCTCAAGAAAGAGCCTGCTTGGGAGTCAAAGAGTGCATAGGCGGAACAGCCTGGTCCTGCCTGGGTGCATTGGCCAGCTTGTGCTTTGCTATGAGGGGTCATTGTCTTGTTTTAATGGTGTCACATTATAGAGAGACACTTTGATCCTGATGACAAAAAGCTGCTGGCCTTTCCTTTGCTCTCCCCTTGGCCTTATTGTATTGTACAACTCTCCTTGGTTGTAGAGCTTGCTGGGGTTCACAGTCCTGGCCCTGCTTGACTCTTATGGCCTGGAAGGCTCCCAAGCAGTAGAGCGTTGCTGGGCTTGTGCTGGGTGTAAGTGGGAGGGACATTGAGAATAGAACTCACAGCTTTGTGCTTGCAAGACAGGTGCTTTTGGCACTGAGCCACCCTGGGACCTGGCTGCCATCCTTCTCAGCATCACTGCCTGCTTCCTGAGCCCTCCCTCTTCAGGCAGTGCAGGTTCCTGGCATTGCTCCCACATCGCAGAGCAGGAAACTAGGGTCTCAGCATGCCAAGCAACTTTCTTGAGTCTGTTGGAGTTTTTGCACCAAATCAGGCTGGCTCCAGACTCTGAATTCTTAACCACTGGCCCAGATATACTGTTTTCTTCTCTTGATGCTTTGATCCCAGCAGATCCTTACACTAGCTGGACTGGGCTGAAATGGTTTCCCTGGATAGTTCATTTTTTTCTGGGTTGATTTATAAAAGTGATTAAAATGTTATCATAGGGACTGGAGAAATAGTTCAGTGGGTTGGGTGCTTGCTTTGCATGCAGCTGACTCGGGTTCAATCCCCTGCTCCCTATATATTACCCCAAGCCCTGCCAGAGGTGGTCCCTGAACACAGAGATAGGTGTAAGCCGTGAACTTCGCCAAGTATGTCTCACTGAGAAAGAGCCACATGACTCGAAGTGAGAGTGCAGAGCTGTTAGCCCGCCTGTTGCCTCCATATCCCAGCATCCGGTTATTGGGGGGCTGGGATATGACTGGTAAGGGGGCTGAGCCCCCCAGATCCTTGCCCCCACCCCAGAAAACATATAGGTGACTACGTTTTTGTTGTTTGTTTTGGGCCACACCCGGGAGTGCCAGGAATTACTATTGACTGTGCAGGAATCATTCCTAGTGGGATCCGGAGACCTGTTGGGGAGTCAGGGATTGAACTCTGGTCAACCACGTGCAAGGCAAGTGCCTTAGCCACTGTACTATGGCTCCATCCCCATAGCTACTACATGTTTGCTGGTTTTCTCTGTCCAAGACACGTTTGTCAGCTCTGTACTCACTACATAGCTCGTCTCCTTCCTGGATGGGGAAAACATTAAGTGCCCACCTCATCCCACAAAGTTTCCCCTAGACCGCTTTACATTCACAACTGTTTGACAGCTTTAAGTAGTATAGTGTATAAGGCTCTTGCTTTGCTAGGTTTGATTCCGGCAACCACATATGGGCCCCTGATGCTTGTACAGAGCCAGAAGTAAGCCCTGAGTACCAACAGGTATAGCCCCAAAACCTAAAATAAAAAAGAATAAGGAAATAAATAAAAATAAGTTGGGAAGATAGCAGGCAGGGACCCTTGAACGCAGTTGACCCAGGTTCAGTTCCTGGCACCCCACATCACATGATTCCCTGAGCCCCACCAGGAGTTGACCCTGAGCACCATTGGGTGTGGCCCAAATATTAATAAACAAGATAACTATGTTTTTTGTTTATTTAGCATTCCTTGGTACAGCTCAAGTGATGTTCTTTCTTTCCTTTTTTTTTTTCCTTTTTGGATCACACCACGCAATGCTCAGGGGTTACGCCTGGCTCTGATTCAGGAGTGCTCCTGAATCACTCCTGAATCACTCTTGAATCCTGGCAGTGCTCAGGAGACCATATGGGATGATGAGGATTAAATCCAGGAGGTCAGCTACATGCAAGGCAAATGCACTATTCGCTGTACTGTCGCTCCGGCCCCAAGCTTGTGGCTGTTACCTGGCTGTGTTTTAGTAATAGTATGCCATCCTGTGATTCTGCCTACTCCCCCCATCCTCAGTGGGCTACATTTGATCTTTCTAGCTCAGTGTTCAGAACAACACTACAATTAGTTATCGTCTAAATGTCCTCTTGTGCCTTTTCTTTACATCATCTCTGTTTCTCTTACCAGGCCTTGCCATGGTTGGACAGCATGGCATTTCATTTTTGCCAGTCAAATGGGCCCTCTGGCTCCAGTCTCACCCACTGAGTTACATCTGTCTGCCAGACCACTGGCAACATTTCCGTTAATTTGTTTTGCTTGCTTTTGAACCACATCTGGCAATGCTCAGGGGATGCTCCTGGTTCTCCACTCAGAAATCACTCCTGGCGGTGCTTGGGGGATCGTAAGGGATGCCAGGGATCAAAGCCGGGTAGGCCACATGCAAAGCAAATGCCCTCCTTGTTGTATTGTTGTGCTGACCCCAGCATTTATGTTCTTGACATCTGAGCCTAAAGGACCTACTTCTTTTCTCAAGTAATCACCCTTAAAATTTCAACACATTGGGCCGGAGCGAGGCCCAGCAGGTAGGGCGTTTGCCTTGCATGCGCCGGCCCATGCCGCCGAGTTCAATCCCCCAACATCCCATATGGTCCCCAAGCACCGCCAGGGTAATTCCTGAGTGCAGAGCCAGGGAGAAACCCTGAGCATTGCCGGGTGTGACCCTAAAAAGCAAAAAAAAAAAAAAAAAAAATTCAACACATTGGGCCAGAGAGATAGTACAGGGGTTAAGGTACTTGTTAAGCCCAGTTTCATCCCCAGCACCACAGATGGTCCCCTGAGCACAGAGCCCAGAGAAAGCCCTGAGCAAATGATCAGTAACACTCTGGAACTAGAAAACGGGAAGGGAAGAAAAAGGATAAGAGAGGAGACATACCTATGAGACCATAATTAGGGAATGGGAATTTAAAAAAAACAAATGGAAGGAACAAAAGGGAATCACAGGAAGCAAAATACATCAGAAGGAAAAAAGCAAATACTAGCAATATGTAGGAGGCTAGAAAATTGGTGAACACATAGAAGGAAAAAAAGACAAATCAGTGAGTGACTCCCAATAATAGAACAAGGAGGTGAATGGGGTGGGGTGGGAATTTTGTTGTTTGTAGTAAATTTTGTGTTTTATCAAGACGGGAAAGCCCTTCTGCTCTTGGTTCCTTGGGAGGTCTTGAGTGAGGAATCTTAGAGGTAAAAGGACTGGAGGACTGTGAGCAGTGACCCCACCCCCCTACCTCCCGACAGCACACCTCATGGGTGGAGCCCCCTGGGGGAGCAGGGGGCAGTGTGGGCCCAGCGCCACCCCTCCAGAGCAGCCAAGGGCTCTGGAAAGCAGCCTTTCTGCCTGTGGGGATTGTCATACTCATTTTAATTTTTTTCCCCCTTTTCTTCCAAGTGCCCAAAACAAAGATACTGGCCACTGGGGGCGCCTCCCACAACAGAGACATCCTCCAGGTGAGTTGCTTCTGCCCGGAGCCCCTGCTGGATGGAGCGGCTCTGCCTCTCTGCCCTCCTGTGCAGGGCTGGGTTCATACTCCCCCTGGAAGTCAGTCCTCACAGGATGCAGGTTCAGCCTTAAACGCAGGAAAAGTACTACCCTTCCACATGACCCGACTTCTGCCCTCTACACCACACTCTCTCTCTCTCTCTCTCTCTCTCTCTCTCTCTCTCTCTCTCTCTCTCTCTCTCTCTCTCTCATGGTTCCTTTTACATGGAAACATCTTTGTTTTTCTTGGCCATTTCTCTCATAAGACCAGATTTGTCACTGTTCTTCCGCATTGCCTTTTTTTTTTTTTTTTTTTTGCTTTTTTGGGTCACACCCGGCAGTGCTCAGGGGTTTCTCCTGGCTCTACACTCAGGAATCACTCCTGGCAGTGCTCGGGGGACCATATGCGATGCCGGGATCGAACCCGGGCCGGCATGGGCCGGCCACGTGCAAGGCAGACGCCCTACCCGCTGGGCTATTGCTCCGCCCCGCCGCATTGCCTTTATTTAAAAAAAAGAAAAGACCAGGTGTGACATTAGCCAGCAACTGACGGACAGTCCAACTTTTTTTTCTTTTTTTTAGGAGTGTCACACCCAGTGATGTTCAACAGTTACTCCTGGCTCTGCACTCAGGAATCATTTCTGACAGTGCTCAAGGGAACATACGGGATGCCAGGGATCGAACCTGGATTGGCCATGTGCAAGGCAAACGCCCTTCCTGCTGTGCTATTGCTCTAGCCCTGACATCCAATTTTCTTATCTCTGGGCTTCAGGTATCTCATTGAGGATCCTGAGTGGTTTTTTTTTTAAATTATTTTTCCCCCCAAATTTTATTACACCATTTTAGACATACAATTGAAAGATGCTCATGTAGAGTTCTGGTTCCACAGTGTTCCAACACCCATCACTCCACTCAAACCCATCTCCCATCACCAATGTCCCCACCTCCCTCCTCCCTCCCACACCTCTACTGCTTGGCGGGTTCTGTATGTCATTTCTCTCCTCTTTATCTCTCCCTCCTGCCAAACTTTCCTGCACATCGTGGAATGCAGTACATTAAAGGACATTACTGTTTCCACTATATTAGTGGACCTGGGCTTGAACTGGTTTTGCTCTGTTAATCTGGTCATGAGGCAGTTTCCCAGCATCCGGACAGCGAAGGTGGTGGCTAGTGTGGTGGGTGAGTCTCATCCGGCCGCTTCTGGGACCCCCCAGAGGTGATGGGCCCACTCCCAAAACCCATCTGTCCTCCCGGGGGCCCCATAGTCAGCTGGGCCCGGGCGAGCCAAGTTCCAGCTTCCCCAGTTGCTTGTCCTGAGTGTGTTTTAAAGCCCAGGTTGCCATCACTGTTGGAATATTATGCCTGTCTCAGGGCAGATTCTTTCAAAGCAGAACCCCGGAAATGGACTTCTTCCCTAAGTGATCTGTTGAATGGTGTTCGCTGGAGAAAGTGAGCAAGGGAGGCTGTAGGGCAGTGGAAGAAGGATAAGTGAGGAGGCTGTTTGGGCTGGTTTTGGCTGAAACTTTGCCCCCATTGGGACCTTTGGAATCACAGCATTATCCTATACTGGATTCCACCTTGGGGTCAGGGGTCAGCTAACAGCCCTGAATCATGTGTGTGTGTGGGGGAGGGAATAAGAATCATGTGGGGGGGGGAGTAAGTTTAAGGACCAGTCCTCTGCCTTTGGGAGTGACCCAGTTGAGGGCGTTCATGTGGTTGTCAGTTGAGGTGCTGGTGCACTGCTGGGCCTTTTTTTTTTTTTTTTTTTTGCTTTTTTGGGTCACACCCAGCAATGCTCAGGGGTTTCTCCTGGCTCTGCACTCAGGAATCACTCCTGGCAGTGCTCAGGGGACCATATGGGATGCCGGGGATCGAACCCAGGCTGGCATGGGCCGGCCGCGTGCAAGGCAAACACCCTACCTGCTGGGCTATTGCTCTGGCCCCTCTGCTGGGCCTTTTTTAAGTGCAGGTGCTCCATCCTACATTGGTGCAGTTTTATTTTTTTTACCCTAAATGTGTCTACTATACCCAGGGCTCTGCCCTGTGGGCCCCGGATGGTTGATGGTCTGACACAGAAAAAGACTGCGCCCCCTGGGGTGAACCCAGAGCCATGGCAGAGCCTGCCCCAGTGTACATCACTACCTGTGGTGTATTCGATATGCCCAAAACAGTAACAATAGTGGACCTCATTCCCAGCGAATGGAGATGTTACTGGCACCCGTATGAGCAATTCGATGATCAACTGGAAGACAAGTGACAAGTGACCCTAAATGAAACATTTTCTCTTTATCTCTATAAATATGCCCGTGTCTGTTTTGGTTTGTTTAAACTTGTTTTTATTGGGGGTGGGGAGAAGCGTACTAGTGGTGCCCAGGGGACCATGCGGTGCCAGGGCTGAGACCCAGGGCGCTTGTATGCAAAATATGGGCTTCTGCTCTCTGCACCGTCCCCAGCCCTGTTTGGGTTTGTTAATATTGGGCTGATACCTACCTGTCCCCACCTTGGCCATTTACTTAACAATCTCCCTAAATCTGCCACCTGATCTCTGAGGAAACATTCCAGCAGTGCAAGAAGCGCCTGGAAAGCTCTGGAAAGCTCTGTTCCTCCCCTCGAGGCATCCCCAGGTGGCTGGGTCAAGTGAACTCCCCTAAAGCACTAGAGGCGGAAGGGAGGACAGCAGAGGACAAAGGCGGAACTGCAACCCTGCAAACCATCACCAAATGCCTGCTTTTCCCTGGACTTCCCAGGTGCTGGCGGATGTGTTCGGGCGCCCCAGTGTACATCATAGACACTGCCAACTCAGCCTGTGTGGGCGCTGCATACCAGGCATTCCACGGTAGGTAGTTGCCACTGGGAGGGCTTGGGGCACCAGCTGGGCTGAGCAGGGTGTAAAGGGTACACGGGAGTCTTGTCCTCCCAGCACGGAGAACCAACTCCAACTCTTCTGCTAAAAGTGGGAAAGGGAGAGAGGGCTATCACTGAATGCCATCTGTCAGAATCTTCCCCCCCCCAAGAACCCAGGGAGTGATGGAGAAGCTGACAGCATCGGGTATGGATCTGGACCTGTGGATTTCAGTCCCCAGTCAATGGACCGGTGCTGGTTTTTGGGTGTTCAGCACTTTGAGAACCGCTGTGAGCCCTGGAAATGCAGCTGCAGATGCTGGGCTGGAAAGAGAAATGAAGCCCAGAGCAGAGCGGGAAGGACTTCTAGCCCCAGTGGTCCAGGACCCTGGACAGCTCTCTGTGGCCCCGCCCTGGCGGAGGCCCTGCTGAAAACCGCCCTTTAGCAAAGGCCTGTCCCGGCCACTAGAGGCAGTGCTGCCGGCAGTCTGCCCGCTAGGTGGAGTTTTGCCGCGCTCTTGCTCTCACCATCCTGGACCTCAGGGCCTTTGTCTCATACCTCTGGCGGGTCTAATTCTTTGCTTTTTGCTTGAATGCTCCTGTTTAAACTTATGCTTTACCAAAAGGGAGTTTAGGGGGCTGAACCCAGCCGCAATGCTCAGGGCTTTGCTCTTGGCTCTGTACTAGGAAATCATTCCTGGTGGTGCTCAGGAGACCAATGGGATGCTGGGGATCAAATCCCGGTGGACGACATGCAAGGAATGCTGTACTATTTTCCAGCCCGAATTGTTTTGTTTTTGATGAACTACATTGTATTGGCTTCTGTTTGCTCTTCTCCATGAATTTTTTATTATGATTACTGTTATTTTTTTATTTTCTGCTCCGAAAACTCCCCCACAGTCTCTGTTTCTATGTTTACCATAGAAAGTTGCTCTTCAGAATTTGTAAAAGCACAAGTTTTTTTCTGAGAGATTTGACTTCATTTCTTGAAACCTCCCGTATCTACCAGTCTCTGTTTTGTCTTGGGAAAGAATGTTCCCTTGGGGGAGGGTTCAAGTTTAGAGCCCTCTTCTGGCCTGGAGGAGTAACTCAGGGACTTGCAGTGCTCGTCTTGCAAGCAAGTGGCAGTGAGATCAAACCCCTGGGTTGGATCCTGGCAGCTCTGCTGTTTCTGATCCCTTTTCACCAGCTTAACAAACAGAGAAAAAGAGAAGCACAGTTACTTTTCCAGGTGGGGGGATAGCTCCAAGGAGTGGAACCTAGGCACTGAGCTGTGTTATGTCTCTTTTTTATTTCTCCCTCCGGAACCTTTTAGTTTCAGAGGTTCCTGTGGTGCTGTCTGGCTTTGCTCTTGCTGCACCAGAGCCTAAGCTAAGTCCTCTCACACCCTGCTCCAAACTGAGGGGGAAACCACCGCTGTGTTTAGACTCTCTCCTAGGCTGTGCCTGGGGGATAAAACACCCTCAAAGGGAGCCAGAGTATGGCCCTTTGTCAGGGGGCGGGAGCTCTGGGGAGAGTGGAATCTGGTCGGGGGTGTCGGGCAGGTGGCCCCCTCTGTCAGATTCAGGGGTCAGGGTTCCCTGGCCCTTCCCTGAGAGTAGGCCCTCTGGACCTGCCTGAGGGAGGCTGTGTGGGCATCCTTCTTCATTTCTCTCTTTATCGAGGCACCATGGTGACGATGGGAAAATCACCCGTTTCAAATGTCTGGTTTTACTGTGTTGTGTAACCATCCCCATAGTCCACTTTTTAGAGCATTTTATCGCCCCAGAGAGAAATGCTATTTCCAGCTAAGCCCTTATTTGCCCTAGCACCGGTCTAACGAAATGAGCTTCTCCCCTCCTTTCTAGGCCTTGCAGCGGGAACCCACGTGCCCTTCTCAGAGGTGGTGAAGTCAGCCCCAGCGTCCCAAATTAGCTGCCACCCCAGCCCCAGGGGCCTCTCAGGTGAGAGACCACCAGCCTTGTGTCCAAAATTTGTGCTATGAAAGACAACTATGTTCTGTTCCTTTTACCAAACTCTGAGTTTTCCTTGACACTTTAGATGTAGTGCTCCCAACCAGGTCCAGGGCAAATCCTGCTTTTGTTTGTCTGTTGTAGAAATAGAATAAGTCAGGTTGCTGCTGAGAGCTTACTGATGCCAGCGGTTATGGAGTCTGTGGGCCCTGGTGTTTGCCCGCCGTGCCACCGGGAAGAGTTTGGCCCTCCTCTGCATTTCCGCAGGTCACCCAAGCCACTCAGAGGCTTAACGCCTAGACGTTCCTGTCTTATTTATTTGTTTGTTTTCTTTTTGGAGTCACAACCGCCAGTGCATAGGGGCTGCTCCTATCTCTGTGCTTGGGGATCACTCCCAGTAGAGTTGGGCATGTTCTGAGCCTGAGGTGCCATCGTTGAACCTGGGTCAGTCACATGTGGGTAGGCACTTATCTTGCACTTGGCCAACCATTTGATCCCCAGCATCCTGATTGGTCCCCCAAAAAACTCCCAGGAATGATTCCTGAGTACAGAGCCAGTAAGTCCTGAGTACCACAGGATGTGGGCCCAAAACAGAACAAAAATAAAACAGAAAAACAAAACAAACAAATTAACCCCAAAACAATAACATCAACCCCCCCCAAATTTTTTTTGGGGGTCACACCTGGTGATGCTGAGGGGTTACTTCTGGTGGTGCTCAGGGGACCATATCGGATGCCGGGAATCAAACCTGGGTCGGCCGTGTGCAAGGCAAACACCCTACCCGCTGTTCTTTTTTTTTTTTTTTTTTTGGGTCACACCCGGAAATGCTCAGGGGTTACTCCTGGCTCTGCACTCAGGAATCACTCCTGGTGGTGCTCGGGGACCATATGGGATGCCCGGGGATCGAACCTGGGCCGGCACAGGCCGGCCGCATGCAAGGCAAACACCCTACCTGCTGGACTATCACTCTGGCCCAACACCCAAAACTTTAAACTATAGACTTGAAAACCTGTTAGCATTTCTTCTTTCAAGAATTAAGGCTTTAAGCTAGGGTGTTTGGCGACCTGGGTTCGATCTCTGGCATCCCATATGGTCCCCGAGCACCGCCAAGAGTAATTCCTGAGTGCAGAACCAGGAGTAACCCCTGAGCATTGCTGGTGTGACCCAAAAAAAAAAAAAAAAAAACAAGAATTAAGACTTTCCCAGGGGTAAAAATATGAAAGTAGGGGCCATAGTGATAGTACAGCAGTAAGGGTGTTTGCCTTGCACACGGCTGCCCTAGGTTCGATCCCTGGCATCCCATATGATCCCCTGAGCACTGCCAGGAGTAACCCCCTGAGCATCACTTGGTGCAACCCTAAGTGCAAAAAAGAGGGAGGAAAGAAAGAAAGGAAGGAAGGAAGGAAGAACGGAAGGAGAGAGAAAGAAAGGAAGGAAGGGAAGGAAGAAAGAAAGAAAGAAAGAAAGAGAGATCGAGAGAGAGAGAGAGAGAGAGAGAGAGAGGCCGGAGCGATAGTCCAGCGGGAAGAGCATTTGCCTTGCACGCGGCCGGCCCATGCCAGCCCGGGTTTTATCCCGGCACCCCATATGGTCCCCTGAGCACCGCCAGGAGTAATTCCTGAGTGCAGAGCCAGGAGAAAAAGCAAAAGAGAAGGAAGGAAGGAAGGAAGGAAGGAAGGAAGGAAGGAAGGAAGGAAGGAAGGAAGGAAGGAAGGAAGGAAGGAAGGAAGGAAGGAAGGAAGGAAGGAAGGAAGGAAGGAAGGAAGGAAGGAAGGAAGGAAGGAAGGAAGGAAGGAAGGAAGGAAGGAAGGAAGGAAGGAAGGAAGGAAGGAAGGAAGGAAGGAAGGAAGGAAAGAATTGAAGGCAGAATTTGTGTTTTGAAGCAAAAGTCTTATTGAAAAAATTTATCTGGATAAATGTTGGGGGGGGGGGAGGGGAGAGAGAGAGAGAGAGAGAGAGAGAGAGAGAGAGAGAGAGAGAGAGAGAGAGAGAAAACATGAGCTTCTCTAAGTGGAGGGAGAAAGCAGAGAGTATCTTTTGGGAGAGTATATGCAATAATTTCTTCAAGTTGTCCTGGAGTTCTGGAAGGCAGAAGCAGAGTCACCCGAGGCACCTTCTCCCCCTTATTTGAACTGCCCTTTCGCCCTTGCAGGTGTACGAAGCCCTTCTCCCACGCTACGCCAGGCTGGAGCAGACCATCCTGCCACGGGCTGCCAGACCTCCCAAGTGAAGCCCACAGATCCGCTCTGTGTTCCCGCCACAGCCCTCCTGCCGGGTCCTGGGACGCCGCCTTCCCACACACCTTCCTGGCCTCAGCTGATGCTCCTGGGTCCCTGCAGGGAGGCAGCTCTCCTTTCCCGACTTGGGTTCCTGATTCTGGGAGGCAGGATATCACTGAGTTTGGATCAGTCCAGTCACACTCTGGTGACCTTTCCCTTTTCAAATGAAAAAGGAAATTTAACACAGGACCTCAGAGGGCAGGTGGAGGAGCACCTTCCCCAGATGCCTGCCCCTCCTCCCCGTGCTCTCCCCACCCCGTCCTCCTCCACTGCTCTTTCCTCCCTCCTTTCTGTGCCTCAAGTGCTCCGGTCTCTCCTTTCCATTGTTTTTGGGCCACACCGGTTGTGCTCAGGAGCTACTCGCAACGTGGGCTTGAACCCAGGCCTCCCATATGCCGTCATGCACTGCAGCCCTCCACCCCCGCGCCGGGTTTCCTCTTGTCCCTCCCACCTTTACCCACTTCTGTGCGCACCCTGCCCTCATGCTTCCTTTGGGCGTCTGTCTCTCCCCCACCATGCCCACCTCCTGTAACTCACTCTCCTCTCCCCTGGGGCTGTGCTTCCTTTTTCTTTTCTTTTTCTTTTTGAGTCACACCCGGCAATGCTCAGGGGTTACTTCTGGCTCTGCACTCAGGAATTACTCCTGGTGGGGCTTGGTGGACCATATGGGATGCTGGGGATCGAACCCAGGTTGATCGTGTGCAAGGCAAAAGCCCTCCCCGCTGTGCTATCGCTCCGCCCCTGTGCTTCCTGCTTCGCTGTAATGCCACCCACAGGCTTTCTGTTTCCTGGGTGAACCGGACTATTGGAAGAACCCCTTAGCTCCCTAACGGTTGTACCACCCCAATTCCCGTGTGACTCACATCTATCCTGGTGGCGTCTTCAACCTCTTTTCTTCTCTATATTGTTCTTTTAATTGGTGGTTGGACCAAACCCAGGTTTTTGGGGTTGTTTTATTTTTTTGTTTAGGATCACACCTGGTGATGGTTAGGGGTTACTCCTGACTCTGCACTCAGGAATTACTCCTGGCAGTGCTCGGAGACCATATGGGATGCTGGGGATTGAGCCCAGATCAGCTGCATGCAAGGTAAACTCCCTAATAGCTGTTAGTGTTGCTCCAGCCCCACACTCAAGTGTTTTGTTCTGTTGTTTTGGGGAGCCACACCCAGCAGTGCTGGTGTACTCCCGGCTCTGTGCTCAGGTCAAACTCAGTGATTGCTCAGGGGACCAGCAGTGCCAGGCCCAAGTTTCACCACACAACAGTGTCCTCAGCCTGTGGAGTTCTCTTTCCAGTGTGTATATGTGTGTGAGGTGGTGAGGGGTGGGGAGGTATGGGGGAGAGGGGACCAGGAGTTAAATCCAGAGTCTCACACATGCAAAAAACAAATATATGGTTTCAACTTCCACACTAGTGACATTTTAGCCAGGATGAATGTTTGTTCTGGAGGGCTGCCCTGCCATTGAAGAATGTTTAGCCGCACCGCCCCTTTCCTAATCCCGAGATGTCAGAGTAAGTTCTAGGGACCATGTTGGCGCCAGAGATTAAATCCTTGTCTCTTGCATGCTCAGTATATGCCCAGCCCCTGGAACCTTCATGTTCCCCTACTTACCTGGTGCCTCCCAATGGTGCTTAGGGGGCCCGGGGCTACTGCTGGCAATCCTCAGCCAACACAGCTGAGGCTCAGTGCTAGAGCCCAAGGATGTGGTGCTGCTCCAGCCCTGCAGGGTCACACTGGGCACTGCTGGGGCTCGGGGCTTGTGGTGCCAGGGGTTGAACGGGGATCAGGATCATGCAGGGTTTATACCCCCACCACCCCCTTGTGCTCTCTCCCTAGCCTCTGGTATTGTTTTATTTTGTTCTTTTTTTTTTTTTTTTTACCTAGTGGCAGGAATTGAACCCAGGACTCAGATGTAAGGCATGTGCTCCGTGGTTCAGCCATATCCGTCGTCCAGTCTTCTTTCCATTGTGTGTGTGTGTGGGGGGGGGCGTTGTGTTCAGGAGTTTCTCCTGCCTCTACACTCAGGAATTGGTCCTTGGGGAAACGATATGGGGTGCCGGGGATTGAACTCGGGCCATTTGTGTGCAAGGCAAGTATCCTACCTGCTGTACTATCTCTCTGGTCCCTCCTCTTCTTGCGTTTGTTTTGTTTTGCTTAGGACCACGCCCAGCACTGCTCAGGGGTTGCTCCTGGCTCTGCACTCAGCAATCACTCCTGGTGGGCTTGGGGGACCTCATTGAATGCTGGGGATCAAACCCGAGCTGACTGCACGTGCAAGACAAGTGCCTTATCTGCTGTACATTGCTCCAGCCCCCTCCTCTTTCCTTTGCAATAGCCACATTCTGTATTTTTTCCACCCATTTCACTGTCCCAATCTTTCATTCTTTCTCCAAATTGATTTTTTTCTTTTGCTCCATCTGTCTCTACTCCTTAACTGTTGTGGGCTGCCAAATCTCTATCCTCATCTGCCTCTCCATCCTATCCTTTGGTGTTGAATGATTTCGTCTATTCTTAGGCCTTAACTACTCCTTCAGTGCCAGCCTCGCTAAACCTTTGTCTCCTGCCCAAACTTACCTTGGAGCCTTCCGGTATTCTCACGGTAGGGGGCACCTCTCTCCCCTAATCTCACCTCTCCTTGCCAGCCTCCTCTTCGATTCCTTTTTTTTTTTTTTTTTTTAATTTTTTTAGGGAACTTATCTCATAGCCATTCACTCAATGACCTCACCTTGGCTCTCATCAGTCACCGGACAATGCTGGTTCTTCCTTCAAAACTTCTCTTCCAGTGGTTCCTTTCTCTCCACCCCTCCAGCTACACTTTTGACCCCTTTATTCAAGCTCAAATCACTGTGAAAAGTCCCAGGGAAAGTTGTCTGTGAGCTGCCTCAAAATCCTGCGAGGCTTTCTTCTGCCGCAGGCCCTCCCTGACTTGAGACTCCAGTGAAACCAAAGTCTCCAGCCTCAGCGATCTTGGCAAGTGCTGCCAATGGGTGTGAGGCCTGCTGAGTCCCAGCAGCGGGAAGTGGAAAGGAAGGCTTTGGGAAGTGAGTGGCAGAGGCAGTAGCTCAGTGAGCCCAAGTCCTTTGCAAAGGTGGGTGGGTTCGGAAGGAAGCCTGGAGGGGAAGGAGGGGACGGCTCCCTCCCAACCACCGCAGTCCAGGCGCAGAGGAAAACAGACAGAACTTAGGCTTTCCTTCCCAAGGGGTCTTTACACCACTGTCCCCCCGCCCCAAAGGGCTCTTCAGGACCAAAAAACAGGCTCAGGGGCCAGAGCGATAGCCCAGCAGGTAGGGCATTTGCCTTGCACGCGGCCGGCCTTTGCCAGCCTGGGTTCGATCCCCGGCATCCCATATGGTCCCCCGAGCACCGCCAGGAGTAATTCCTGAGTGCAGAGCCAGGAGTAGCCCCTGAGCATTGCCGGGTGTGACCCAAAAAAAAAAGGCAAAAAAAAAAAAAAGCAGGCTCAACCACTCAGGCCAGTGCTCATCACCCCTGTCCCCGTGGAGGCGTAGGAGTGCGCTGAGTGTGGAAGATTCCTAAAGCTGCCCCTTTTGAAATGTCATTCTTTCACTTCCACCATTTCAGCAGGATCTATGAAGTCTGTCTTCTAAATCTATATTGAACTTTGTACCTTGGTAACAGAAATATACCTGTCATACTCACCAAATTTGACCTCTTATAATGTCACAAGGAAAACCTCTATATATTTCACAAAATTGAAATAGATTCTCATCACAATGAATGAAAAAATCACAATAAAATGGAAAAAGAAACCTAAAAAGTGTGTGTGTTTGTGTGTGTGTGTGTGTGTGTGAGTGTGACCGAGGTCTTAGATACTCACTTTACCACTGAGCTGCATTCCCGCCTCAGGATTTTGAAGCATTTGCTGGGGTGGGGAGTGGCCACTCCGGTGATGCTGTGCCCAGGGCTGCTCAGTCATCCCAGCTGCGGGCCGCTCTCTTTCGAATTTCTTAATTTACTTAGAGAAAGACTTTGTGAAACTAGTTTTGGGGTCAAGGAGAAATACAAACCAGTATTTCAGAAAGTAAAGAAGCGGAAAAGTGATTGATAGAGGACTCTGGGAAATAAAGCAGTGATAGGTGAAGTACAGTTTAAAAGTACTGTCACATAAGGTTGGGGATATGGCTCAGTGGCAGAGCATTTGCCTTGGAGTGGGTCCCCAACAGAGCAAAAGGAAAATCAATTTTGGCCCATAGGATCATTATGAAATATAGGCCAGCAAGAGCTAGAAAAGTGTGGCATTGATTAAAGCTAAAGGATAAAAAATTAAATGGATTAAATGCATAACCATAAAAACCAAGACAAATAAGAGCCAAAGGTAGGGGAAGTAATGAAGGTGACATTACACATTTCGTTAGGAAAACATGAACACAACAGAAAATGTATTCTAGTTATTTGAAAAAGTCAAAATCTAGTAGCTAATCAAGTAAAAGGGAGAAAGGAAAAAATAGACAAAATTAATCTTTAAAGTTAAGGACATTTTTCACAACTCTGCAACTAAATTTGAAAAGCTAAGTGAAATGGTTAGATTGGGAAAAATATTAAAATTTCTCCAGTAGAGGTTGGAACCACAGTACAGTAGGTGGGTGCTTACACTACCTGTGGCTGAGCCAGGTTCAATCCCTTATTGTCTGCTGAATCCTGCCAGGAGTGAACCCAGAGTTACTGTACAGGGTGCCCCCTCCCAATTTTTTTTCCCAATGGAAGCACAAACTAGCTTTTGGGTCATACCTGGTGATGCTCAGGGTTTATTCTGGCTCTGCATTGAGGAATTCTGGCGGGGCTCAGGGGACCATATAGAATGCTGGGATCAAACCTGGGTCAGATGCATGCAAGATGTGCCCCCTACCTGCTGTACTATCACTCCAGCCTCTGGAAATTGAAAACAGATGACCTTTCAGAAAGTAGTGAAGATTACAGAGAACTGCTCTAGGAAAATGGTCAGATGACTTCCTATGAGTCCCCTTCATAGACCAGTCAATCTCAATGCTAGAGTGGTATTCCAGAACATTGTGAAAGAAAAAATACTTGCAGAATTTTTTTTTCTGGAAACAAATTTAACATTGATCCCTATGCTGATGGCGAAATCAGCCCCTCACAAGCTATACCCACAAGCTTTGCCTTGGGGACTGGCTGGGTTCTCCCTCTCTGACTGGGCTCAGTCCCAGGAGTTTGGCCCATAGGATCATTATGAAATGTAGGCCAGCAAGAGCTAGAAAAGTGTGGCTATAACTGGGATTGTTCTACCTGGATTCCCTGCATTTGTGATGAGAATGTTGTGCCTGAACTAGTCTGACCCAACCATCCTGCTTCACCACAGAGTCCCTCACAGTTCCGAACATGAGTCAATTCAAAGGGACTAGAAATGTCCATCCAACCCCAGCCCAAAGTACCTCTCAGCCTGCAGCAGCCAGATAGATAGTACAAGAGGTCAGGCACTTGCATTGCATGCCACTGCTTCAATTACAAGCCTGTTTTGATCCCTAGCACCATATATGGTCCTCTCAGTACCATAGGGTATGGCCCAAACAGCTCCTCCACCTCACAAGCACACAAAAAGAAATATCTCATGAGCTTAAACAAATACCTATTTTTTTTTTTTTGCAGGGTTGGGGGAATGGTTTCACACCAGGAAATGCTCAAAACTTATTCTGGCTCTGTGCTTAGGGCTCACTCCTGGCAGTGCTTGAGGGACAGGTACTGTACCAGGGATTAAACTAAGATCTGAGCTTGCATTGCCGTATATAATGCAAGCGCTGTAACTCCTGTGCTATCTATCAGGACCCACAGATATCTTATTTTAAGGCACTGAGATTTAAAATAGGACAAGAGAGGCTGCACGGGGTTTAAAACCTTGCATCTTGTTGATCCCAGTTTGAAACCCTGAGCATCATCTGGTCCTCTGAGCACCATCAAGGGTCACTCTCTTAATCAGAGTCAAGAATAGCCCTTGAGTAGGGCCGGAGAGATAGCCCAGCGGGTAGGGCATTTGCCTTGCATGCGGCTGGCCCATGCTGGCCCGGTTTCGATCCCCGGCATCCCATATGGTCCCCCGAGCACCGCCAGGAGTAATTCCTGAGTGCAGAGCCAGGAGAAACCCCTGAGCATCGCGGGTGTGACCCAAAAACAAACAAACAAAAAAAAAGAATAGCCCTTGAGCACTGCTGGGTGTGCCCCCAAAAAAAAAAGCTATTTAAAACAACTGATTGCAGGGTAATAAATAATTGCTACAGAAATCAGTGCTCACATTGACAAATTTTGACAAAGGAACTAGGAACTGTGTAAATCAGAGAAAGTGATAAGAGTCTGGAAAAAATGCCAAGGAGCTGCTGGAGGAGGCTGAGTTATCTGTGGTAATTTGGAAGAGAGAAGATGTAGAAGGGGAGTGATCGCTTTGCATGCAGGCATGCAGGAGGCTCAGAGTTGCTCCTCACATGTTCCACTGAGCACGCCCCAAGAGCAAGCCCTGAGCACCGTCGGACCCCCGCCCCCAAACCAAAAAATGCAGTTACCAAATAATATTGTAAAGTCTAGGTTTCTGTCTATTCCCACCAGCTTAATAGTAGAGGTTCCCAATGTCATTGTTCATTCCTTGGTCCCTGCTCTGGGTCATGAAGGGGGAGACTTCCAGGGAGCAGAGAATCTAACCCACACAAGACCTAAGTGGTAGATCCTGCTCCCATGAGTTCAATCGTGGACTTTGCTGTTTTACCCTTTCAGATCTGAGAGCGAATGCAGTATTTAATACTCTTGTAGTTCAAAAGAACTGAAAACCCAAACCAAATTTACTTCTCAGATTTCATCACCTTTCCTAACCAACATATTTGCTCAGTGGGCTCATCAACAAAATTATGGTAGAGACAGACACTAATCCCATGAGCTCAAAGACATGGATTTCAGCTTTCCATGAGGATCAGGGGAACATTATTCCAGAAGTGCAAATTAGAGCAGTGGAGGGAAGAGAAGGCAGAAGCCGCCTTAATGTACCTCAGAATGCAAGTCTAGTGTATCTGGGGAGAGGAAAGAAAGAGGTGCTGACTGCGTCAAACTCTGTCAACCATCTAACCAGGAAGTCACAGAGGATTTTAAGCAAGGGAGTAATAAATACGCTGAGTTCCTTTTTTATTGGAGGTTATTGTGAACTACACCTGGCTGTGCTTAGGACTCACTCCTGGCTCTGTGCTCTGGCACTCTTGGTGGTACCCAGGGAATCATATGTGGTGCCAGGGGCCGGAGCGATAGTCCAGCGGGTAGGACATTTGCCTTGCATGTGGCTGACCTGGGTTCCATCTCTGGCATCCCATATGGTCCCCACACAGTGCCAGGAGCAGTTCCTGAGTGCAGAGCCAGGAGTAACCCCTGAGAATCTTTAGGTGTGATCCCAAAAAGCAAAAAAAAAATCAATCAAACAAACAAAAAACCAACATATGTGGTGCTAAGGCTCAAACTGGGTAGCCCACGTGCAAGGCAAGTGCCCCCAGTACTGTTTCTCCAACTCTATGAGTTCCATTTTAAACGATTGTTTCAGCTACTATGTGGAAGCAGGTGATTCTTTAAACATCCCATTCAGGGGCTGGAGCAACAGTACAGTGGGTGAGCATTTGTCTTGCATGTGGCTGACCCCAGGTTCCATTTCCAGCATCCCATATGGTCCCTTGAGCATTGCCAGAGTAACCTCTGAGCATCACTGGGTGTGACCCACAAAGCCAAAACAAACAAACAAACAAACAAACAAACACCCATTTCATTCAGGGACTGCAGTTAGTTACAGTGATGACCACATATGGCCCCCTGTGCCCTGATGAGACTCAGGAATGAGTGTTGAGTGTGGGCAATGTTCAGTGCCCCCCCCAAGTAAATAAGCATGCCATTCACTTAAGTGCTATTTAGTTCCAACATGATTTTAGTGCCGTCACATGTGGCACTCGGTCCTGCTGTTGAAAGACCTATATAATGGGTCACCTCTAGGGGTTATGTCTGGGAGGCGTCTTTTTTTTTTTTTTTTTTGACAATAGAATTTCCAGAAACGGAAAAGAATCCTTAGAGAGTCAGCTGTCTGACTTTGGAATCAGAGTGATTCCAAAGTGCAGTTCTTGAGGTGTTTCTCGTGCTTGGGAAATGAGGTATCAGACCTTCATTTCAACTTTAATCAAGACATATGTGGACTTTTTACATAGAATTTTGTTTAAGCAAAATTTTTGGGCATTAAAGCAAAGTGTGGGAGGAATCAAATCTTTTCACTCTGCATGAGGTAAAGGGTTCAGAGACATGAAGTGACTCAGAGGCACCATCTCCTCGCTTGGTTGCTTTTAGCCCTGCTCCTGGTGGGCGTCGTGGCAAGGCTGTGGCCGGTGGCCAGCCAGCCAATGTGGGAGGCCGATGGTCTGCCCAATGGTTCTGCACTTATCCCTGGGTTGTGATAGGCTTTGCCTTACTAGCGGGACCCGTCGTGCACTGCTCTGGTAGCGCCATCGGAAGAGAGGTATCTTAGATGGAGCACAAAGGCATCCTGTGGAGGACGGTGCAGGAACTGGGGGCAGCTAAGAATCGTTTCCAGGGTGCAGAAGGAAGTGGAGGTGCGGGGCTGGAGACGCTGAGGACCATTTGGGCTAAGAGCTGGAAGCAGACAGCAGCTCTTTCCCACCCGCCTCTGCCGCGCTGAGAGGGGGAGTTCCGGGTCCTTCCCTCTCCAGAGGGCTGCGCTCCAGGGTGCCCAGGAGCCTCAGTGCCTTTGGGCCTGGGGGGCCGCTTATCATTTCAGATAAATCAGTGCTTGCCCACAGATTTGTCCACCTCTCAACAGACACGCCCGTGACATGGGACACTCATTTCATAGAGAGTGCGCCCCGAGTGTGTGTGTGAATTCTGGCCAGAGTATGCGCTGTCCAGGGGCGCAGGACACATGCAGTCCCGTGTGTGGGTTCCTGCGTGCAAGAGCAAGAATCCGGGGTGTGGTGACCACTGCGGCGGGTGGGTCCCTCGGGGACCAGCAGCCCAGAGAGTCTGATCGCCGGGCCTCTGCCCACCACCGGGGCTGCCCTGCCACAACCCCGCGCGTGCCCGCTCCCGGGGCGCGCACCAGGGCGGGGCCTCCGTGTTGTTGTTTCGGGGGCCCCGCCCCCTCCGGGGGGCGCGAACCACGCGGTCGGAGGGCCCGCCCCCGCCCCCCTCCCTCCCCGCCCCGCTCGCCCGCCTCTTTGTATCCAACATCCGGGTTTCCCCCGCTGGCTCGGCTCCGCGGCCGCCGCTCCGGAGCCATTTTGGACTCGGTTCAGCTCCCTCCCCCCTACCCCTCCCCGTTCATGGCCCCCTCCGGACTCGGCCCCTACGCCCGGGGCCCGGCCCTGCCCCGCCGCGCTATGCCTGAGTCGGGCGCGCCCCGGCCCGCGCCCCGCCGCCGACCCCCGGCCCCCACGTCGACCCGGAGCCCGGGCCGCAGCCTGCACCGCCCGCAGCGGCCCTGAGCCCGGCCCCGCCGCCCGCTCCTTGGAGCCCGCAGCTCCCCGGGAACGAAGGCTCAGGCAGCGCGCGGGCAAGCGAGGACCCCCCCCCCACCTCCCCCGAGGAAGGAGCGGGAAGGGAGAGCGCAGCTGCCGCCGGGCCCCCGCGCGTCCCGGGGCGCCACGCGGCCCTGCCCGCGGGCTCCGGGTGTCCGCGGGGCGGCGCCGCGGAACATGACGGCGCCCTGGGCGGCCCTCGCCCTCCTCTGGGGATCGCTGTGCGCGGGTAAGGACGGGGCGCGGCTTGGGGGTGCGGGGAGGGCGCGCGGGGCCGGCCTCGGGAGCCGCGCGGTGTTTACCAACAAAGGGCGGGCCCGCGGCCTCCGCGCCGCGCCACCTGCGCTGGGCTCGCCCCGACGCCTCGCTCGGGCCAGGGACTGGGGCTACGGGCGCTGGTGTGTGCGCGGTCACCTGCGGGGAGCCGGTGCGCAGAGACGACCCCACGGCGGCGTGTTTCAGCTTCCCCGGGCGCGTGGAACCCGCAGGGAGCGAACGAGTGTGAAAAGCGGGGCGTGGGGAAGGTGGCCCAGCGGGGCGGACAGAGCCGGTCCTTGGGGCTGCTTGCTGGACCCTCAAAGCGTCCAGGTCTAGCGGACCGGAGGGGGCTGCTTCCACACGGCCCTGAGTCCCCTGTGCCCCCTCCCACCCCTGCGAGCGGCGACCCCCCACGAGGCGCGGGTTCCCACCTGCGGCGGGGCGGGCGGGAGGGATGCGAGATGCGGCCACCCCTACCACGGGACCGCTTTGTTTTGGGCACCTGAAAGAAGAGGTGGGGCGTGAAGAAAACCCCAGTAGGTCCCTGTCAATATTAACCCCCATGGAGGCATGTGGCGGGGTGGGGGAACCAACGCTGGACGCCCAACGCTGGACGCGCGCGCGCTTGCTTATTATGGTCGAGGGTCTTGAGTTCCGCCGAGAAAGCGCCTTTTCCCGGAGCCCACCAGGCTGATTTCCGTCCTAGAGGGGCAGTGCCGGGGAGGGCGTGTGTGTGTGTGTCCGTCCCCACGTCCCCACTCGGGTGTGTACCCTGGGACCGGCCCGCGCCGGCCTCGGAGGGAGCGTGGGGAGTCGCGCCGCGGAGCTCTGGGGAGAAGCCTGCGGAGCTGGGGCGGCTGGTGCGCGCCGGGTCCATCTCGTCTTTGTTCCCAACCCCCATTACACATGCAGCGCGCGGGTCCCCTGCTAGCCGTGGTGGCCGCTGCCGAGGCTGGGAAACCCGCGGAGGGCGGGTGGGGCGTGCAGGGGCGGGGCCGGGATCCCCAGCCGCCGCGGGGGTGGGAGCTGGGAATCACCCTCACGTCCCTATCGTTCCAGCCGCCTCCTTGGCGGCGGGTTTTCTGTCTACACCCAGTGCAAGCCAATTCTCCGGGGTTTGGAGTTGCGTAGTCTCGAGGGCTGGGACCCGAGGGCAGACGTGCTTCTCTCCGGCTTTGGTCCGAGAGTCCCAGGGCAGTCGGGTGACTCAGTTGTAGCCTTAAAGGCGAAACCGGTTGTGCTGGACTGTTCCTTTTCTCTGCTTCTCCGTTTTGCATCAAAATAAATGCATCCCTCCCCTGCCCAATACCCAGAATGAGAGTTGCAATGTGAAAGGATGGCCGTGGAAGAGAAAGATCTTAATCTGCAGGTCGGGGGCAGGCGGCACCCCTGTCTGACCCTAGTTACCCCCTTCCCCCACGAGCCTGGATTCTGAGCTCAGGCCTGCAGATGCCCTTTCCGGGCTAGTACAACCTCAGACTTGTGCTCTAGAAACCCTTACCCCCAAATGGCTCCCTCCCCTCCCTGGTACCACCAGATAGGTATGTCTGGCCTTTGGGGAGTGCTGAGCACTGGGTACTCCCTGAGGGGCCGTTGGCTCTAGACTGGAGGGGTTGTCCCAGCCAGTGCTCTGGTCCCCATTTCCTTGCCAGGGAGGAGCTGGGCCTCCAATGGCTTGAACCTCTTGGGTGCTTTTCACCCAAGCTTCTGGTTTCTTTCTTTTTATTTTTTTGGGGGAGAGGGGGGTCACACCCGGCAATGCTCAGGGGTTACTCCTGGTTCTGTGCTCAGGAATTACTCCTGGTGATGCTCAAGGGACCATATGGGATGCCGGGATTGAACACTGGTCAGTTGCGTGCAAGACAAATGGCTTATATCGCCCCAGCCTGGTAAACTCCTGGTTTCTGATGACAGTGTCTCTCAATCCCCATTTTCCCAGTCTCTGTGTTGTGTTTTATTTGGAGTGGGCTGGGTGTGGGGGGGGGTCACACTGGCAGTGTGCTTGGGGACTGCTCTTGTCAGATTTGGGGGACTAGGCAGTTCCAGAGGTTGAACTGGGATAGGCCACATACAAGGCAATGCCTTGCTACATTTCTCTGGCCCCTGTGTCCTCTGTGTGGCTCTCCCAGAAGTGCTCGGGCACCTGAGGACTAGCTGCCCTGACCCAGCAGCGATACTCATGGGCGCCCCCAGTGGTGTTCTGGAGACAGTGATGTGGAGCTTGAAGTGGGCGTGGCGGCATATAGGTGTGACTCTTGACCCCTGCACACTCTTCTCAGTCAGTGCTGGGACCCTGTTGCACTCAGGGTAGGACTTTATGATAAAGTCCTGATTGCTTTGCACACTCTCATTCTGCTCGTGCACGCTGGCTGCGCTGGGCTGTTCTGCACCTTCTCCCCAGCCTCTGAGCCTCACTGCCTGACCGCGCTGGGTGTGATCCCCGCCCGCAGCTACTCAGTCTCTCCCGGGAGACCCTTCCTTAGTACCTGAACTCGGGTAGTGGGCGTGGGGTGACCCAGGGACTTCCGCTTAGAATTAAGATACGCTGGCAGATACTGGCCTGTACTAAGGATGGGTATTAGGGGGTTGAGACTGAACAGTCCCTTTGGGGGAGGGTGGGGGTGTCTAGGGCCTCCCCTGTAGTGCCTCAGGAGCTCACGCACTGCTGGGAATCAGAACCTGGTGGCCCCCTACATTCCAGGCTTGCATCCAGCCTTTTGAGCGAGTGGTCTCCCAGCTCCTGGGCAGCAAGGTTGGACTGTTAGCCCTCAGCAAGTGCTGGTGGGGTGGGACAGTTAGAACTCGGCGAGTGCTAGAGGGATGGGACAGTCAGAACTCAGCGAGGGTGCTGGTGGGGTGGGACAGTCAGAACTCAGCGAGGGTGCTGGTGGGGTGGGACAGTCAGCCCTCAATGAGGGTCTAGTCGGGTGGGACAGTCAGCCCTCAGTGAGGGGTCTAGTCGGGTGGGACAGTCAGCCCTCAGTGAGGGTCTAGTCGGGTGGGACAGTCAGAACTCAGCGAGGGTGCTGGTGGGGTGGGACAGTCAGCCCTCAGTGAGGGTCTAGTCGGGTGGGACAGTCAGAACTTGGCGAGTGCTAGAGGGATGGGACAGTCAGCCCTCAGCGAGGGTGCTGGTGAGGTGGGACAGTCAGAACTCAGCAAGGGTGCTGGTGGGGTGGGACAGTCAGGGTGCTGGTGGGGTGGGACTGCGGCCCTCAGAGAGTGCTGGTGGGGCGGGGATCATTCTAGACTGGGGTTTGTCAGCCACCGCACGCCTCAGCAGTTTGGACTTCCATGCTGTGTGTGCATGTGCCCATGCGCGTTCACGTTAAGGGGGAGCCGTCTTGTGCTTTCTAGGAAGACTAGCTGCATCCCTGGCCTCTAACTAGCGTTTGGGCTTCTGACAACTGACGGTATCCCAGACATTTCTGGAGGTCTCCGGCAGAGAGTACTGCAAAATCTCCAAGAATGATAAGGTTTGATAACGTTCTCAGTGACTCTTGGTTGGGTTGGTTTTGGTGTTTGGGCTACACCGGGCTGTGCCCAGGGGAGGTCCATGCAGTGCTAGGGAGCCGCTGTCCTGCCTGCAGAGCATGGCCTCTCTTTCTCCGGTTCGCTGATGGGTTCCCTCCCTGCCCACCAGCACAGCCGGCTGGGGCCACTTTTTGGGTGCTGCTTGGCTTGCCAGCGTGGTTGAACCTGAGGGTCAGTCCTCTGACCAGTGCTGCATTGCTGGGGACCACCAGGGCACACTGGTGGGGGAGGGGGCGTGGCGGCGCCAGGCCAGGCGCGTGCTCCACGACTAGTCACCCCGTGGCCCCCGTATTCCCGTGCCCGAGAGACAGTCTGCCTGGTGGGATTTGCGGTTGGTGCTGCTGTCCCCCTCTGCTCCCTGGGATGGGGCGGGATCGGGTTCTGCGCAGAGCCTAGGTGCTGCCTGCTTGGGCAGTGCCAAACCTGCTGGGCCAGTAAGTTTGGTCCGAAATGAGTGGTTTGCCTGTGCCTTGGCAGAGGAGAATCCTGGCGTCCTTGAGTTTCCCCAGAGGGGTTCGGGTTTCAGGAGGCAGCAGTTGTGGGTGGCGGGCAGCCTGCCTGGCCTCCCCGCCCACCGGCCGCCGCCTTGAGGTCGGCCTGCACTGTGCCGGCCCTGCCACGCGCGCCGCACGCGCAGCATGTCAGGAAGGGCCTGTTGCGGGGCGCCTGGGAGCTGCTGCAGCCCCTGGCAGTGGACATCCCCGGCGGCCTCGGCCTGAACAGCTCCGTGTCTGGGTCGAAGCAGGACACAGTGCGCCCATGCCCTCGAGAGGGCCGGCCTTGTGGCACCCGAGGAGCCACAGCAGCTGTGGGCCTGGAGTTTGGAGCCCAGGGATGCCAGGGCCGGGGGCGGCCTCTCCCTAAAGGTAGGGAAGTTGCTCAGGGAACCGGGAGGCAGGGCCAGTCTTCTCCGGGGGTCTGGGAATGCTTAAGTGCAGGTTCCTGGTGCCAGGCCCAGAGACCCGGAGAAAGGGAATGATTTGTTCGTAGGCTGAACACCCAACTGTTCCGGTCACTGTGCCGTGTGCCCCTGAACTACTGCAGGCCCTGCGGGGTGTTGGGCTTTCTAGGGTGCGGACTCCTCTTTCCTTTTGACCTCAGGGGGCCCCAGCTTGCTGCACCGAGGGTCCACTCTGGGTTGTTGGGGCTCTTGGGACGGGAGGGAGCAACCCTGAAGTTCCTGCTCACGGGCACTCCACGTTACTGTTGTGTGAGGGTCTTCAGGCCGTGGCTGCCTGGCTCCTTGGTTTTCTCGGGTTCTTTCAAAAAGGGACTTTCATTTCCTTCTTAGAATTCCTTATTTTTGTTCTCTTTGCTACCCCTCTGTCACTACTACTTTTTTTTTTTTTTTTTGGGTCACACCCAGCGATGCTCAGGGATACTCCTGGCTCCTCGCTCAGGAATTACTCCTGGCGGTGCCTGGGGAGACCATATAGGATACCAGGGATCGAACCCAGGTCGGCGGCGTGCAAGGCAAACACCCTACCCCCTGTGCTATCGCTCCGGCCCAGTCACTACTACTTTCTTCCAGAACACTCACTCTTCTGGTCTGGGACTTCTGTTTTGTTTGTGTTTCTCCACCAGACTCATGGGCCCGGCCCAGCCTGGTCACTGGCAGGGGCTGGTCCCTTCAGGTGTTCTCGGGTCTGCTCCTGGAAGCCCAGGTTGCTGGGTGAGGCTGGGGATGTGGAGACAGAGCTGATGCCTCCTATTGTGTTTTTGTTGAGAGATCGTCCCTGATTGTCTCAGGCGTCTCTGTGCTGGGAATCTACCGAGAGAGCCAGCTGGGCTTGCTTGGGGCTCAGCCAGTCCTCTCCTGGCCCCCATCAAGCATGGCTTCTTGCCTTTGGACAGCCCAGGTTTTGCCCCTGTTCTTGTACTCACGCTGCATCCAAGCACGTCCCTTTTGCAGACTCATCCATGGGCCTGTGAGCCTCCAGGGAGTGGTTGTGGGCTGGAGGGCCACAGACAGGCAGAGGTGTGACTCTTGTCCGGGCAGGCCTGGACTTCTCTCTCCAGTGGTGTCAGGGCCGTGCTGAGGTGTTTGGGAGGCGCGCTCCCATTCTTGTTTGCAAACGTCCCTCTGCTGACTATTTCAGTGCTGCTCTGACAAGGCAGGAGGCTAAAATTAGTCCTGGGGAAGGAAAGGGAAGGCTGGTTGGAAACCCAAGCCTCGGCTGGGGAATGGAGACTGTGCCGGGGCTCTGGCCCCTCGTTTGGGAGCCTGGGCCAGGCCAGCTGTTGCCTGTCCATCGGGAGCGGGAGGGGCCCTGCTCGCTTCCTGGCCTAAGCCAGTGAGAGCAGGCGCCTGACTCAAGCGGACACTTAGTGTGGGCACCAGGGTGCCACCCCGACAGGCGTGTGCGGGGTGGGTTTGGGTATGAGGACCTGGTCTCTGTTTTGTGGGGAAGGAGTCCAGGCCGTGCTCAGCGGATCTGAGCGCTCGTGGGACTGAGGCTGCCACCTTGGTGGGTGGTTCTGTGTGAGGGCCCAGCAGTTCTGGGGCCCACAGGATCGTGTCCTGCAGTACTCAGGGGCCTCCACCTGTGAGGCTTGGGGGCCTTGTGGTGCTGGAATTGAACCATGGTTGGAGGCAGGCGAGATAAGCACCTTAACTCCTGTATTCTCTGGTCCCTGAGGACAGTACTGAGGAGTGGGGGTGGGATTGGTTCTATTTTTTGGGGGGACACCACTGGTTCTCTGGGTCTGCTTTGGCTCTGTTCAGGAGAGACCCCTGGTAATGCTGGGGATGGAACTGGGCACTGCAGCATGCTCAGGCACCTGAACCCCAACATTTCCGTACTGCCCTAGGACGGTATCTTTAGAGTCTGGCATTACTGACAACTTCCCCTTTCCCAGCCCTGGTTCCAAAGCATGTGTGCATTTTCAGAGCCCTGGAAGACAGCCGTGGGGGGCGGGGGATAAGAAACCCAATTTTTTGTGGGAGGGAATTTCCTCTTCAGGACTTGACATTCGCTGCAGGTGCTTGGAAGCCAGACCGGAGAGGGTCTCCCGTTGAACTGCTGATGTGAACCGTGTGCTTTGGGGGTCAGGTGGTCCCTGCAGTTTCTCTGCTCCTGAGCAGTTCAGGGAGCTCGGCTTATCTGCTCCGCTGCATTGCCACCTGCTCCTGGGATTCAGGCGACGCTGGCCTGTGGCATCGCGTCCCGGTGAGCGAGACCTCAGTGAGTGTCCCAGACCTGCAGCCAGTGGCGCCATCTCAGGCTCTGGTCTGCCAGTGGTGGCTGGGTGTGGGCATGGGACCAGGCGCTGCCAGTGTTCAGAGCAGCCTGGTGTTTGGCTGGCCACAGCCTCTGTCTTGCCGGGTTGTCTCGTGTCTCTTCGCTGGGTGCACTCCTGGTATCACGTCCGTCCACGGGACCCCTGGCGCTGTTGATGTGAGGCCTGCCCTCCTGTCTTTATCTGCCCCAGGTCACGCCCTCACACAGTTTGCCAGGGTTGGGCTTAAAAGTTGAACCATGAATTTTGGGGTGGAGGTGGGAGTAGGAATAGCCCAATTCAGCCCAGAACCATGTATAGTAATGAAATTGTTTGAGGTGAATCTTCTTGGGGATGGAGCCATAGCACAGCGGGTAGGTGTTTGCCTTGCATGTGGCCGACCGGGTTCGATCCCCAGCATCCCATATGGTCCCCCGAGCACCGCCAGGAGTAATTCCTGAGTGAAGAGCCAGGGCGTAACCCCCTGAGCGTCGCTGGGAATGACCCCAAAAAAGCAAAAAAAAAAAAAAAAAAAAAAGTTGGAGTGAAGCCTCTTGAGTTAGTTTGGAATGGAAGTTTTTTTTTTTTTCAGGGTTGCCTTGGGTGAGTGGGCTTGGGGATGGGGTGTATGCTCTTGATATTTTCTTAATCTGCACCAGAGAGCTCAGTTTCTCGGTATTTATAAATATTTCCTCTTCGGTGGGATAGTCCTGAAAATGCTAAAACCTATTTTTAAAAAAAAAAGTAGTCTTGGAGACTTCCTCTCCTGATAATCAGAACCAATCTTTTTCTGAAAGGCACCTGGAAAAGCTGGACAGATTAAGGAAACGTCCCCAGCATACTGCAGCCAAGTCGGGACCCCGGTGCAGGACCCCGGTGAGCACTGGAGCCAAGTGTGAGCCTGGAACATCACCACAGCTGTGACCAAGAGGGAAAGCGAGAGGAAAGTAGCCAGTGGGAGCGGCGTAGGCTCAGTGGAAGCAGACCGACGTGAGCTCTGCAGCAGTTACCATTCGCATGCATACAGAGACGGAGATGCGAGGGGGAGAGTTCAGCAGATGGCTTGGACCATACAGCGGGGAACCGTGTTACAGAACTCACCTGCTGACTAGGACATGAGAACTCAGCAATTTTCTCAGGAGACGGAGGTACAGCCGAAGAAAGAATTAGTGAGCTGGAAGATGGGAGAGAAGATAATATATGGACAGAGTCATGGGAAACACAAAGATGGATAATACAGAAGAGAGGGAAAGGCAGAGAGGGGGAAAACCTCGTAGCGTAACTCCCCAAGTAAAGGACAGAGGATGAGGCAGAAGAGATAATCGCTAAGAACTTCCTAGCATTAATGAAAGCCAGTAAGCCATGGACTTAAGAAGCCTTGTGAAATGTAGATAATAAAAATTCCATGCCAGGCTGAAGAAATAATATAGGGATTAAGGCCCTGGTTCGATTCCTGGGCTGAGAGTTAGACCAAAAACCCAAAAGAAAAAAAAATCCACACCTGTTATTCTTACCACAGTTAAGTTTCTGAAAACCAAACTATCTTAAAAAAGCAGCCAGAGGGGCTGAGCGGTAGTCCAGCGGGGAGTGCTTTTACCTTGCATGCGCCGGACCTGGGTTTGATTCTGGCATCCTATATGGTCCCTCCAGCACCACCAGGAGTGACATTACTGAGCATCGCTGAGTGTGATGCGAAAAGCCAAGAAAAGAAAAAAAGAAAGAGAAAAGCAGCTAGAGAGGAGCAAGTGAGAGGGGTGCAGAGTTAAGGCGCCCGCCTTGCACGCAGCTGACCCTGGTCCGGTCCTTCGCACCACATACCGTCCTCTGAGCAGCACCAGGAGTAAACCCTGAACACAGCTGGGGTGGCCCCAGAACAGCTGCAGTCCGGGAGAGGTCTGGGTTTGTGACTGGCCATGGAACATTTGCTTTGCTGCGTGAGACCTGGGTTCAGTCCCTGGTACTGTAGAACAAACTAAACAGGTGCCACAGGAGCTGGAGAGGTAGCCCCAAGTGGTAGAGCACAGGCCTGGCCTGTATGACCCCTGAGTTGAGAAACTGCGTGCCTGCCCCTACCTGCACTGAACTGTCAGGCTGACTGTAGGGGAGTACCTCTCGGCCCCCTCGCCCGGCACTGCTGACCGTGACCCCTATTGAAAAAGCAACGACAGTGGGATGATTCTTTTGGGGGACCGGGGAAGTAGGGGCTGCACTTCAACAGTGCTCAGTGGTCACTCCTTGCCTTTCATTTTGAGGATTGAACCTGGGCCTCCTGCGTGCTTAGCATGTGCTTCTGTCTGTTGCATTCTCTCTCCACTTCCTGGAATGATGATTTTAAGTACTTGAAAGAATTGTCAGTCTAATGAAACGGACCTTCAAGAGTGGAACATTAAGCCAGGGAAAACGATGCGGATTAAAGGTCAGAGGTGCAGAAAATGAATGAAGAAAGAAAACGATCAATGTTTAGTCACTTGTCAGAAAAGTGTAATTGAGTTAGAAATAAATAGGAAGCAAAACCCTTGACAATATGCTGTATAGGAGTGTAGTAAAAATCAAGTTTAAGTGTTCTCCAAGTTCTTAGGTTTTTCAGAAAGCAGATGAAACTGGCTACTTAGGTTTGATTTTGCCAAGTCACGAAATATGCTATAATTCCTGGGTAGTAATAAAAAATAATGGAAAGAGTATAACTTTTACCCTGATAAAGGGAAAGTGTGGTAATAGAAAATTATTGCTTGAAAAGAAGGCAGTAATAGAGAAAGGAATATAGAGCGAGAGGGAAAACTAGAACCAATATCCCTGATGAGCGAGAGCGCCACGTGTCAGTCCTCACGGCATCTGCAGTGCCCCGGAGAGATAGTCCAGGGTTAAGTCCTTGAATCGCATGCTGCTGGCCCTGGTTTGTTCCCTGCACCCTATCCTCCAAGTCCTGCTGGGGGTGATCCCGAGCACAGAGCTGGGACTATCTGAATACAGTCCCGGGTGTCTGCTGGGTGTGGCCCTGCCATCCTCCCCTTTACGAAGTGCCCCAAACCATTTACAAATTAGCTGTGTGTAAACGTGTGCTGAGTATGGGGGTTACTTCTTTTGGGCTCCTATTGGTGGTGCACAGTAGAAGGCTCGAGGCCATACGGGTGCCGGGATGGAGGCAGGGTTGGCCACAAGCAAAGTCTGTGCCCTGCCTGCTGCCCGCTCCCTCCGGCCGGGAGCATGTGTTTTATTCCACAAATGCAGCGTTGATACAGCAATTGAAAATCAATTTAATCTACCATGTTGGCAGAGTAAAAGAAGAAAACTAGAGGATTTTCTCCACATAGATATAGAAAAGTCAGTAAGTCTAAGTATTTAATTAATCCTCAAGGTAATACAGCTTGGAAATACAGAGGAACAAGGTACAACTACTGGATTTCGGGATTCATTGTAAAGCTGTAGTAATCAAAGTAGCAAACGTTTGTTGCAAGATAGCTAAATAAAGTCACTTCACTTGATCACTTGAATCCCGTTATTCATCGATTTGCTCGAGCGGGCGCCAGTAACATTTCCATTGGACCCTATCACGTGCCCAATGGCATCTGGTTGATTCAGGAATATGAAGAGCCTCAAACCGTTCCTTCAGGGTCTTTACAAGGAAGTCTGACCATTTTGTAGGTGGGCAGCCACGTGATCTTTAGACATTCCGGTGGGATCCATTCGGTAATGAATGGATCCAGAGGTTGTCTCCAAATCGCATTACATGTCCAGCCCATCTGATTTTCGATGCCTTGGCAAACGAGACAGCGTCCCTGATTCTGGAATAGCGACGGAGGTCAGAACTCCGGATTCTTTCTCTCACTTGAGTGAGGCGTGATATTCCAAGCATAGCTCTTTCGATTCCTCTCTGGGAGACCCGAATAGCATTCTCATCCTGCTTTCGTAGGGCCCAGGTCTCTGAGGCTTATGTTAATGCAGAGAGAACGGTGGAGTCAAAGAGATGTGCCCGGAGCCGGAGGTTCTTTGTCCTTTTAGCTATTTCTTCGATGCCTTTGAAGGCATTCCATGCCGCTCTCTTCCTCCCGCGCAGCTCAGGTTTTAGGTTGTTCATCATGTTGACTTCTCGACCTAGGTATACATAACTGCTGCATTCAGAGATGTTTGTTCCATTGAGAGTGAATGGGGCCTCTGGAACTAGTTCATTCTTCATAAACATAGTTTTCTTTAGATTCAGCTGTAGACCTATCTTTCCACATTCTTGGTCGAAGTCAGCCAGCATTTGTGCCGCTTGGCTAATGTTTGGTGTTATTCTACTAAATAAAGTAGAAGGGCCCAAAATGTGGATGCTTGCTTAAGGCCTTTTTCTTCCAAGCCTGTGTTTTCTCTTGAACATGTGTCGCCTTTATCTCACTTGTCTTTGCTTTTTTCCCTTGGGGAAGCCTGTGTTCTGTAGAACACCCCCCTTATTTTTTATTTTTTGCTTTTTGGGTCACACCCAGCAATGCTCGGGGGTTACTCCTGGCTCTGCACTCAGGAATTACTCCTGGGAGTGCTCGGGGGACCATATGGGATGCTGGCCTGGGTTTGATCAAACCCAGGCCAGCCCAGGCTGGTCCCCCAAGGCACGCCCTACCCCTGGGCTATCGCTCCGGCCCCCTAAATTGTTTTCAATAAAATCTTTTTTTTTCTTTTTGGGTCACACCCAGCGATGCTCAAGAACCTCCTGGCTCTTTGCTCAGGAATTACTCCTGGCAGTGCTCGGGGATCATATGGGATGCCAGGGCTCAAACTCAGGTTGGCTGCGCGCAAGGCAAATGCCCTACCCACTGTGCTATCGCTCCGGCCCCTCAATAAAAACTTTTAATTCATTAGAGATGAATGTACTGTTATGGATATTGAATTAAAGGCAAAGGAGAAGCAACACAGAAGCTGTGAAATGAACTTTTTTTTAAAGTCAAAGTCTAATAAGCATTTACTTTTGCTTTTTTTTTTTGAAGTAGTGTTGTATTTGATATACCAAAAACCAGTAACAACCATAGACCTCATTCCCATGACCTGAAGGAATGGTTTGAGGCTCTTTATGTTCCTGGAACAAGCAGATGCCCTTGGGCTACACTAGCATGTGACAGGACATAAGGAGATGCTACTGGTGCCTGCTCAAGCAAATTGATGAACAACAGGAAGACAAGTGAAGTGATACAAGTGAAGTGTTTCAGTATTTAGAAGTAGTACTAGCGGGATAGGCTGTCAACAGGGGAATAAGTTACAAGTATTGTACGATTTCATTCTTTGTCTTTAATGTTTTTGGGCCATGCCTAGTGACTGGTCTTCTGGTATGGGGTTTAGGGTCACTCCTGGTGATACTAAGGGCACATTTAGTGATGGGTTGAACCTGGTGGAGGCATGTGGTGCTCAATATTGGACTTGGGGCCTTTTTTTTTTTTGGGTCACACCGGTGATGCTCAGGGGTTACTCCTGGCTCTGCACTCAGGAATTACTCCTGGCGGTGCTGGGGAGACCATATGGGATGGCGGGGAATCGAACCCGGGTCGGCCGCATGCAAGGCAAACCCGCGGGTACTATTGCTCCAACCACATTGGGGCCTCTTTTATTTTATATTTTTGAAGTTTTACAGATTTTATTAAGGAGGTTTTAGGAAAGGGAGGGAGGAGGGAAAGTGAGAGAGAGTACACATCTCAGAGGGGAGATGCGGGTCACACACATGCTTAGGCACCATATCTCCGCCACGTGGGCTCAGGCAGCATGTGTGTTCATGCAGCATGTGCGCTCAGGCAGCTTGTGCGCGGGGGCCTCTTCTATGCCAGGCATTTACCCCAATCCTTTGGTAGAGAGAGAGAGAGAGAGAGAGAGAGGAGAGAGAGAGAGAGAGAGAGAGAGAGAGAGAGAGAGAGGAGAGAGAGAGAGCAGGGAATGAACTGTGGCTGGCCATGTGAAAGGCAAACACCCTACCTGCTGTATTATCGCTCCGACCCAATCAAAGTAATTTTTTTTTTTTTTTTTTTGCTTTTTGGGTCACTCCCGGCGACGCTCAGGGGTTACTCCTGGCTCTGCACTCAGGAATTACTCCTGGGGGTGCTCGGGGACCATATGGGATGCCGGGATCGAACCCAGGCCGGCACAGGCCGGCTGCATGCAAGGCAAACGCCCTACTTGCTCTGGCCTCAAAGTAATTTTTAATGCTCTCTCTCTCTCTCTCTCTCTCTCTCTCTCTCTCTCTCTCCCCCCCCCCATCACACCCAGGGGTCATGCACTTATAAAGCATATATCCCTGATTTCTCTATTTTCCGGCCCTTGTGTTTTCTTTTTTTCACTTACTAAAAATATTCTTAGCATTTAATATTTTTATTTTTACTCCCTTGCCCCTTTGTCTTTGGTGTTACTGATTTTGTTTTTATTTCACTGTTTTTTTGTTTGGGTGCCGTGTCTGGGGGTGCTCAGGGCCTGCTCCTGCTCTGTGCTTAGGGATTGTGGCGTGCTGGGTGGAACCTGGTCTTCCTGCCTGCAGAGTCTCTGCGCAGGCTGCTGAGCCCGCTGACCCCGTGGTGCTGTTGATGATGCGCTGACCTGGTTCCCCACACCCCTGGCCATAGTGCTTGCACATTTCAGCTGTGGTGCTGGCTGGGCTCATGCGTTAGCTTGTGGTACTGCACAGCCATGGAGACCACCACAGGTCTGGAGTCCTTTAGTGGTGGGGCTTGACACCAGGTCTCATGCTTCTTGTTGAGGAACACGCTATAGTGGTAGGACTTGGCACATGTGGGTCTCACCTCCTGGCTGTGACACTTCTGCATCTATGTTTTAATTATTTATTTTTTAAACTGTATTACACACCGTGATTTACAAATTCTTCTCAGTACAGTTGTCACAAGCATTCGTTGTTCAGCTCCAGTCCCACCACCAGTGTGCCCCCACTGCCACCAAAGGCCACCACCCAGCCCCATGCAGCTCCTCTTGCTGGCTGCAATCACATGGATCACTGCAACATATATATGGGAAAGGTTTTGGCAAAGCCCTGACCTTAAACTGGGTTGTTATGTTAAAGTGGCACATGTTAGCCACGCGCCGCAGGCAGGAGCTGTAGCATCTGTGCCTCCGGTCAGTCTCCCCAGAGATTTACTCATAAGTCCTGGTTCAGAGAGGGTCGGTGGTGAATGGCATCTACACAGCTCCTAGTCACTTGTACATTGTTTTAATTGATGTGTTTGTGAGTGGTTGATCCACTGTAGTACTTGTGCACACCTGGCCATACTGTGGCTGGAAACAGCTTGCAGCACTGTGCACTGCAGTTCTGTGTGTGTGTGTGTGTGTGTGTGTGTGTGTGTGTGTGTGTCTTTCACAGTGGGGCTTGGCTATGTGCTTGCAGGGTAGACTTTCTAAGCAACTGCTCTGTGCCTCATCACCCCTGGGTACCTTTTTTTAAATTTTTAAAAATATTTTATTATACCCACTGTTAGATATCATGTTTGAATTTTGGTTCTACAGTGTTCCAAAACCCATCGCTCCACCCCTGCCCATCTCCCATCACCACTGTCCCCACCTCCCTCCCCTTCCCCAGCCTGCCTTCATGGCAGGTTCTTTATCTCTTCTCTCTCTTTTCTCTCTCTCTCCTTCTCACTTCCCTTTCTTACACATTGTAGATTGTAATGTTTCTAGACATGATTGGTTCCACTAGTTTGATGTTCCTGGGTACCCTTTTGAGAAGGAGTGACATTTTTGGGATCTTGCTTTCTCTCTGTCTGTCTGTCTGTCTGTCTGTCTGTCTGTCTGTCTGTCTCTCTCTCTCTCTCTCTCTCCCCCCTTTCTGCTTTGTTATAGACTTTTTTTCTCTTTTTTTGCCTTTCTGCCTCATAGGCTATAGGAAGTCTTCCCCTGCCAATTGTGAGGCACATTACACTGCCATCTCCCAGGCATTGGCTGATGGACGTTCAAACACAACCCATTCTTTTTTGTTGTTTTTGCTGCAGGGATCTAATCCAGGGCCACACAGATGAAAGAAGGAGACCTGAGTTTGATCCCTGGCATCCCACAGGTCCCTGGTTACTACCAGGAACCACCCTTGAGCACAGAGCAGAGAGTAATCCCTGAGCACTGTGGTAAATGCTCTTCCTGCTTCTCTAACTGTCCCATTCCTAATCCCCTTTCAGGTGGCATCTCTCTCTCTCTCTCTCTCTCTCTCTCCCTCTCTCTCTCTCTCTCTCTCTCTCTCTCCCTTTTTTGGTCATACCCAGCTGTGTTCAGGGGTTACTCCTGTCTCTGTACTCAGGAATTACTCCTGGTGGTGCTTGGGGCACCATGTGGGATGCTGGAGATCAACCCAGGTCAGCTGTGTGCAAGGCGCCCTACCTGCTGGACTATCACCCCCCACCCCCAGTGTTTTTCTGTTGTGGGACATTTATTAAAAGGGCGAAAGATTTATGCGATCTGAAGAGAAACCAGAGTATGGTGGGATGTTTGTTGACTTTTTTTTATTTTTATTTTTTTTTTTTTTTTTTTTTTTTTGCTTTTTTGGGTCACACCCGGCAATGCTCAGGGGTTACTCCTGGCTCTGCACTCAGGAATTACTCCTGGCGGTGCTCGGGGACCATATGGGATGCTGGGGATCGAGCCCGGCCGGCATGGGCCAGCACGTGCAAGGCAAACGCCCTACCCGCTGGGCTATCGCTCCGCCCCCGTGTCATGAAATTTTAGTTTGTGCCTGGTAGGGGCTTTTCACTGTGCTGAGACCTTTCTCTTTCTGTAGCAAACTCCTGCCTAGGTGTTGGACCTCTTGGAGGAGCACCATGTCCTTTGCTCTTTTTCCTTTTCTAATATCTGTTGCTTTTGTTTTCCCTTTTGGACCACACCTAGCTGTGCTCAGAGGTCGCCTCTGGCATCCCCCGCTTGGATGGAACTGGGCTTCGCCAGATGCAAACCAAGTGCTCCTGTTCTCTCTCCAGTCCCTTTGTTTCTTTAGTTTTCTTTTCCTGTGAAATATCTTCAGCCACTAATCCTCTCTTGACTTTCGGTTCTACCATATAGATATTATATAAATATGTTATATAAAAGATAAACTTAATCCTGAAAGGACTTTTGTTCTGAAAGGTCCTTTAACAATGCCAGCCTTTCATTTTTCATGGGTGTCTTCCTTTCATCTCAGGTTCTGGATGACAAAGCTCTGCCTCTGTCGTGGTGGCAGTGCTGATGGCATGCTTGCTTGCTTGGTTGTGGTGCCTGTGTGTCCTTCCGTGTGCTGTCCAGAGATCACCTTCTCTGTTGCGGTGCCAGGGATCCCAGACGGCAGTGCCGCCTGGACCTGGCGCTTGGCACGCGTGCTGTTTACCACTGAGCTATTTTGGGCGAGGCCACACCCAGCGGTGCTGGAGAGCTGTGCAGTGCTGGGGCTCGAACCCCAAGCTCCCGGCGAGGGTGTGCGCCAGCCCTCTGAGCCATCTCTCCGCCCCTGGGAAGTTGCCTTCTTGCATCATCCATTTTTTGTCCAAATTGTTTTGTGCCTTGACTTATTTCAGTCAGGTAAGCCGCATCTTCCTGGGTTTGTTTCTCTCTGAGGATGGCCCTGAATACCGATTGAAAGCCAAGAGCTTGTGATTAGAACCTGCCAACTATAGGATAGGGCTGGCGGTTTGTGAAGCTTGTCAGGCAGCTGCTTCCCCGGGAAGTAGCTGTTTTGTTGTTTGGGGAGGTATTGACTTGACTCTTCCTGGCAGCCACTGGGCAAGATGAGGCTGCCATGTTTGATAATATTTTCCTCTATTGTCATTGTTTGGGGGCACACCTGATGGTGCTCAGGAGCTGCTCCCAGCAGAGGGGACCCTGGGGTTCAGGGACGAAACCCAGGCTTCTTGCATGCAAAGTGTGGTCAGCTCATTGCACTCTCTTCTTCCTAATCTGGTCTTGATGTCCCTCCAATCTGTGTGCTGCTCCCCTGCCTGGAGGAGATTTTCTCCTCAGCCCTCAGCCCATACCCACAGCTAACCCTGCAGTCTCGCCTTGGTGCTGGGGAAGGGGAAGCAGGTAGTGCCCTGAGCACTCTCTGGGTCCTGCGGCCATCAGGGTTGACGTGCTCAAGCTCTGAGCTCGGGCCATGCAGGCAGAGCCGGGCAGTGGGGTCCTGGCAGAACAGCAGCAAGTCTATGGTTGCATCTGCCGTGAGAGCTGGTCGCCCGGAGCACCTGGCTCTCTGCCTCCGTGTGCTGGTGGCCAGTCAGATGCACCTGCTCACTGTGGCACGCCTCCGCCTCAGTCTTCAGATGCACCTGCTCACTGTGGCACGCCTCTGCCTCAGTCTTCAGCTGCGCCCTGCTCACTGTGGCACGCCTCTGCCTCAGTCTTCAGAGGCGCCCTGCTCACTGTGGCACGCTCCCCGCCTCAGTCTTCAGAGGCGCCCTGCTCACTGTGACATGTCTGCCCCCAGTCTTCAGAGGCGCCCTGCTCACTGTGGCACGTCTCTCCGCCTCAGTCTTCAGAGGCGCCCTGCTCACTGTGGCACGCCTCTGCCTCAGTCTTCTGGAGAGGACTACTGCTGGGGCCACTGGTTCCCTGAGGCCTGGAGCTCTCTGTGGTGGGAATCTATCTGTGGTTTTGCAGAGGTGTTTTTTGGGGGGTTTGGGCCACACCCAGCAATGCCCAGAGGATATTCCTGGCTCTGTACTTAAGAATTACTTCTGATGGGGGCCGGAGTGATAGTCCAGCGGGTAGAGCGTTTGCCTTGCACGCTGGGCCTGTGCCGGCCCTGGTTCGATCCCTGGCATCCCATATGGTCCCCTGAGCACCGCCAGGAGTGATTCCTGAGTGCAGAGCCAGGAGTAGCCCCTGAGCATTGCCGGGTGTGACCCAAAAAGGGTAAAAAAAAAAATTACTTCTGGTGATGAGAGGCTCAGGAGACCCTATGGGATGCTGGGGATTGAACCTGGGCCAGCTTGTGCTAGGCAAATGCCCTACCCTCTGTGCTATTGTTCTGGCCCTATTTTGTACTTGTTTTTTGTGCTTTTTTTTCTATTTTCCAGTACTTTCCAGGCTCAACATTTTATCTTTGTGGTTCATTTCTGTTCTATTGCCCTTAAAGGATTTTTTGTTTGTTTTGTGCTTTGGACTAGACTCAACGGTGCTCAGAGCTTACTCCTGGCTCTGCTCAGTGATCATTCCTGGAGGTGCTCTGGACCTATGTGCTGCTGGGTATTAAATTGGGGCTGGTGGTGTGCAAGGCAGTTCCTTAATGCCTGTACTGTCTCTCTGGCCCTGGGCTTGTTTGCTGGGGCTAGAGTTGTGGTAAGGCCTGATGCTGTAAGAAGCCCATTGTTCAGTTCAGCACCGCACAAACACAGAAACATTGCTTTGTTCTGGTTTTATGGGGCAGAGTTTATGAGCAGAGTACCTATGTTAGAGTGAGGGGCGGGATGAATATGGGGCAAAAGCATTACCCCATAAAATACAGTATCTCACATGACAACCCTTTAATGCATGTTCTGTAATCCATAGTCTGGAAGGGAAGGAAGAGAGAAAGGGAAAGAAATAAAGAACCTGCCATGGAGGCGGGCTGGGGGGGGGGAAGGAACGGGACATTGGCGGTGGGAGATGGGCACTGATGGAGGGATGGGCGCTGAACGCTGTATGACCAAAACCCAAATATGAACACCTTTGTAATTATATATCTCACGGTGGTATAATAAAATACTTACAAAAAACCACAGGAGGCTGTAAGAGCAGAAATAAGCAGATACGTCATCAATAACAAAATTCTGTAGATGAAAAAAGTACAGTATCTACTGCCAGGGCAGGTTAGTTACCCAAGCAAAAGCTCGTGAAATGAGTTAAGTGTCAGTTGAAGGAGTTCATTGGCATTAGAATGAACTCATCCAGCTAGAGATGGAAGGCATTATTTGCTTTGGGGTTTTCTTTCTTTTTCTAAAGTATACCTTTTCATTTTTCTAAAATTTGAAATAATTTTTATTGTATCACCGTGACATATAGTTACAAAGTTGCTCATGATTGGGTTTCAGTCATTAAATAACTTTGGGTCTTTATGATAAATGTACATATTAAAACTTGAAGGTTAATATAAAATAGCAGTAGAAGCAGTGTATAGCTTTCAGATCAGAAAGGAATGAAACATGGAATTGAAAAAATAATTCAAAGGAGAACAATCGAAAAAATAAAGGTTTGAACATTTTTTTTTTCTTTTTGGGTCACACTTGGCAATGCTCAGGGTTTACTTCTGGCTCTTCGCTCAGGAATTACTCCTGGCTGTGCTCAGGGATCAGTGGGATGCTGGGGATCGAACCCGAGTTGGCCTCGAGGCAAGACAAACGCCCTCCTTGTAGAGCTATCGCTCTGGCCCCTGAACATATCTTTTAATCATGTCTGAATTTATGTCTCAGAGGACCAGAGCACAGGCCACGCACGGCTAGACCCAAGTCCCACGGCTGACACCGTGTATTTCCCTCAACCTGCGTGGTCCCTGCATTGAATCATCTGGCCCTTCTGCCAGCCTGAACCTGGAAGTGGTCCCTGGGTCTCCTGAGCACTGCTTGGGAGGTCACTTGTCCCTCCGAAGATGAAGAAGCATCAGTAGTGACAAATGTAAGAGGGTTCGATGCCATATCACAGGAAGTGTTGGATCAGAGAAGAGCTAGAGAAATTGAAAGTTGGAAGAAGAGAAGGTGGGAGTCTGAAGCACCGAAGGATGCTGGGGGGGGGGGCGGGAAGGGGGCAGGCGGGGCCTCTCAGTCTTGGTGGTGACTGTGCCATAGTAGCTCCGAGCGGCAGCAGAGCTGGGAGTAGCGAGCCCTCTGGGACTGGGATGCTGCGTCAAACAGGTTTGACATTTCATAAATCAGTTGGCCAAGCCCTTCACCTCTTTGTTCCTCATCTGTAAAATCTAGACCAAAGGTTCCCCGGATTTAGTATCCCTGCCTTCCCCTTTTCAGGAGTCGGACATCTGTCCTGGAGTGTGCCTCCTTGAAGCAAGCACACAGAAACATCCCCCATTGCATCTGAGCCTTCCCTAGCTCCCCGCTCCCCTAGATTGTTGCAGAACTCCTTGGTGGGTGAGCTATGGACTGGGGGCCACTGGCTTCAAGCAGGACTGCGTAAACTTCATCTGCAGTTCCTCAGACGGCATCTGCCTTTGACTCCCTTTTGATGTGGACTCGGCATTAAGCACTGCCAGGAGTGCTGAGACGCACTGGGGGAGGGATGGGGGGCTCCCTCCACAAAAAGCAGGAGGTGCTTTCTTGTTGCTGAGTTGCTGGTTCACTTTTTCCTGCTTTTTGGGTCATACCTGGCGATGCTCAGGGGTTACTCCTGGCCGTGCCCGGGACCATATGGGATGCTGGGGATCGAACCCATGTCGGTCGCATGCAAGGCAAATGCCCTACCTGCTGGACTATCACCCTGGCCTCATGCTGGTTCACTTTTGCCAAACTTTTCCTGAGCCCTGCATTTTGTTTTGTTACGGTGGGGGCACACCCAGCCATGCTCAAGCTTTTTTTTTTTTTTCTTTTTTTTTTTTTTACTTTTTGGGTCACACCCGCGACAGTCAGGGGTTACCCTGGCTCTGCACTCAGGAATCACACTCTGGCGGTGCTCAGGGGACCATATGGGATGCCGGGATCGAACCTGGTCGGCACAGGTCGGGCCACATGCAAGGCACATGCATGTGCCTTGCTGGGCTATCGCCCGCCCCGTGCTGGAGGTTTATTCCTGGCTCTGTATTTGGTAATCATTCATGGCGGGTCCCTGAGGATCATATGGCATGTCGGGTAGATCCTGGGTCTCCCTGTGCAACGCCTGCTCCCTACCCACTGTATTATCTCCAGCCCCTGCATTATCACTCAGCCTCTTAGGGGATCACGGCCCACAATTTAAGGTATAGGGCCTGGAGAGATAGTACAGTGGGTAGGTGTCGGGATGCCGCTGGGGTCCCCAACAGTGCCGGAAGCGAGTTCCTTCTACCTCCAAAGCTGGCGGGAATGGATGAAGACTCAGGAATTTAATGCAGTTTTAAAAGGCTTTACTTATCACAGGTTCAGGCATACAAATCAGCAATAGGAAAAACCTGGTGCTTAGGATTCCCAGCTAGAACCCCAGCCACGTGTAGGCCAAGATGGCGGCCACCACGTGTTAAGGCCCTGTGAAAAGGAGACGAAGACAAAACTCCCAAGAAGGGTGCAAGGTCTCAAAAGAGAGCCCAAAAAGAGGAGGAGAGAGAGGGGGAGAGAGAGAGGGGAGAGAGAGAGAGAGAGAGAGAGAGAGAGAGAGAGAGAGAGAGAGAGAGAGAGAGAGAGAGAGAGAGAGAGAGAGAGAGAGAGAGAGAGCAGGCTGGTTTTATACCCTGCAGCTCAGACCTCCCACTAGTTTTTTTTTTTTTTTTTTTTTGCTTTTTGGGTCACACCCGTGCTCGGGGGTTTTCTCCTGGCTCTCCACTCAGGAATCACTCCTGGCGAGCGCGACCGCGAGCATGGGCCGACCACGTGCAAGGCAAACGCCCTACCGGCTGGGCTATCGCTATGGCCCCAGACCTCCCACTATTATGGGAAGCAGGAGGGTCAAATGCCCTTAGGTAATTTCTCCCAGCACCTCACCCCTTTTATATGCTAATGTTTGAGCCAAGATCTGCCTGGAAATGCCTTTTATAGGGTAGAGAAGGGGTTTCTGAGATGGCATGTCTCTGTACCAAAGACTATACTAATGCCAGTTAAATATTTCTCCAAGCCTTCACAAGAGTCTCGTCTACTTCATGGTAGTTTTGTGTTTTAGTTGCCTTTGAGTTATCAGGGAGCCATGCTTGCTTGCTTGGAGGCAAACAGCATTTCTTCTCTGGTCTAGTTACTTAGAGATCCAACGTGGCCAGGCAAATATGCTGGTAAGATCTAGCTAGTCCTACGATGCATTGTGGCAGCATGAGAGAATATTTATACCAGCCAGTACAGAATACATGGTCAGATAAACTGCCACATTTAGACTACCCCCTATCTACAAAGTGACGTGCAGGAGGCAATCCAGGGCAGATGCAGAGGCTCTTAGAGGAGTCCTGCAACAGGTAGGGAACTTGCTTTTGCACAGCCCACATTGATCCCTGGCACCATGTGTGGTCCCTCCGAGCCCCTCCACGATTAGGGGCCTAAGGTCTGAGCACTGCAGGGTGTGCCCCCAAAAACAAAAAACAGAAAACAAAAAAGCAGGAGGGTTTAGAGCCTCCAGTGGACTGCCTTTGTGTTTAGTAATAGTGTCTGTGATTTGGGCTGTGCTGAGGGAAAGACGTGGTCAGCCCGAGAAGCTTTGGATTCAGGAAATAGTTGCATTTGCAGATACTCTGTGGATCCTTTTTCCGCTTTTGCCTCGGAGTGATAAGTGGAGTTGGGCGCACACTTGGCTGTGCTCGGCCCCCATCCTGGAGGACTCAGGGACCGTCCTGGATTCCTTTTTGGACCTGCTTTCCCACACCATAGGGCATGTGCGCTGCTGTGTATGTCTGTCCCTGGCCATCGCTTTCTGGAGCAGGACACAAGAGCCCGGTGTCCCGGTCTCCCCCAGTAGCAGGCAGGAGCACAGGACCCAGAGCCCATTATTGGGGTGCCACCTTCAGACCGCCAAGGCCTCATTGGCACCTGGGAGGAACTGGCGGTGGCAGAAGGGCTCCTCTGACCTGGCAGGGCTGGGTGCATCACTGGAGTGCTCCCTCACTGGTGTCCCTCTGCCTTCACAGGCCTCGCCCCCCACCTTCCTGTGCTCACGTCTTGTGTCTTAGCTTGTTCTGTATTCTCCTGGGCGTGCCTTGAGTGTGTGCAGACGCCTGTAAACAGCAGCAGGTGATGAGTTGGGGCCTGTGCAGGGCAGGGGGAGCTTGGGTGTCGCCAGTGACAGCAGAGTTGAGCCAGGGAGTGTCTGGGCAGGAGTGGGAGGATTTGGGCCTGGACACTGGTGTGACCACAGTGAAGGTAGGTCGGGGAGTGGCCACGGCCCTGTCAGCCCCTGCTGTGTCTGGGAGACTCTGGGCTCTTGGCCCTGCCGGTGGCGCTTTGTGCCCGGGATGCTGGCGGGTTGGCAGGGCCCCCTGCTCCTGTCCCACGGTGAACTGTCTTGAGCCCCAGACCTGCCCCAGCCCCAAAGCATGTCCCAGGAGCTCGGGACCGTTTGCTGGAGGCCTGCTCAGGGGAACCAGCTGCACGCCTTCCTCTGAGCAGGCTGCACCCAGCTTGGTGCCTGGGCAGTGGTGACTGAGCTTGTGAAACCACCTCCCCTGTCACGGACACTGAATTCAGGGGCAGAGATATGGGCCTCTCCTGCCTCAGGGCTCAGGTGGCTGCCCCCAGCCTCTGCCCTGACAGCTCTGGGGCTGCTCCGGGGTGGCTTGGGAGGGAGTCGTGGGAAAGTGCTGTGGGGACTGTTTGCGGCCGTGTCCGGTGGGCAGTCGGGGCTGAGTGAGGGGCCACTGGGGTGTGAGTGCAGGAGCAGAAGCCAGCTGGCTGGGGCGCTCGTAGGGGAGTGGTCAAGCTTCCCTTTCTGCTGCTGGACAGGGGCTACTTCTCCAGCGGCTGTTGCAGCCGTGTGGCTGCTGGGAGAGGGGGCACCGCGGGGCCGTGGCAGTGCTGTGCCCGGCCTGTGCAGCAGGAGGCAGGCAAGGCTGGCAGGAGGCTGCCCCTTGTAGTGCCTTTTTTCTTTCTTTTTTTAACATTTATTTATTTTGGTTTTTGGGTCACACCCGGCAAATGCTCAGGGGTTATTTCCTGACTCTGCACTCAGGAGTTACTCCTGGCGGTGCTTGGGGACCATATGGGATGCCGGGGATCGAACCCAGGTCGGCTGCTTGCAAGGCAAACGCCCTACCTGCTGTGCATATCCCTCCAGCCCCTCTTTCTCAAAAAATGTGTTAAATCAGCATGAAATACGGTTACAAAGTTGTTATCTAGTGTCAGTGGTGCGATGGTCCCTTCACCCGTGTCCATGGCCCCTCACCTCCGTCCCCCAGCTTCCCTCCTGTCCCTCTGCCTGCCTCTGGCAGACGCTTTTTCCTTTTTAGGCACTGTGGATTGCAATACTGTTACTGAAAAGGTATCACACATACCACTTTTCAGCGCCAGCCTGAGAGTCAGTTCCCACTGTTACATAGCGGTCTCTTCTCTGACCTCACTGCCTTCTCCCTTGTGGCTTGCTTCCTGCTAAGACCAGTCCTCATGGCTTCATTTCTGTTGTCGTCGGGCATGATTCTCCTGTGTGTCTTTCCATCCCACAAATGACAGCAATTATTAACTCTGGCCCTCTCCCTCTGACTCATTTCGCTCAGCATGATAACTCTCCATGTCCATCCACGTATCAGCAAATCTGAGGCTGGAGTGATAGCACAGCGGATAGGGTGTTTGCCTTGCACACGGCTTACCTGGGTTTGATCCTCGGCATCCCATATGGTCCCCTGAGCACCGCCAGGAGTAATTCCCTGAGCGAAAAAGCCAGGAGTAACCCCTGAGCATCGCTGGGTGTGACCCAAAAAAGCAAAAAAAAAGAAAAAATTTTTTTTTCATGACTTCATCCCCCAACAGCTGCAGTGTTTCATTTTGTAGATGTACCATATTTTTTTTTTTTAAATCCACTCATTTGGGCATTTTGGATTGCTGCCACAGTTGAGAGGCAGTTAGAAAGATTGTTGCCACAGTTTGGAGGCTCTTTTCCCAACTTAAAATTGTACTACAAAGCAGTAGTAATTGCAAGACCAGTACTCTAGCCCCTGAGCCTCACTAAATGGGAATGAAGACAAAGCATCTGACGAATGGGATAGATTTGAAAATTCAGAGATCGACCCTGAAGCGTGTGATTGGTTAATCTTTGATAAGAAGGAGCCAGAGTGATAGAACAGTGGGTAGGGTGTTTGCCTTGGATGCCGCTGATCCAGGTTCAATCCCAGCATCCTATGTGGTCACCCTAGCATTCCCAGGAGTAACTCCTGAACATTGCTAGGTATAACCCCCACCACCCCCAACAAAAATCGATAAGTGGAGCAAGGAAACAAGTGGTGCTGGGAAAACTGGTCAGCCACATGTTTAAAAAATGAACTTGGGGGCGGAGCAATAACACAGCGGGTAGAGTGTTTGCCTTGCATGCAGCCAACCTGGGTTCGATCCCCGGCATCCATATGGTTCCCGAGCACTGTCAGGAGTAATTCCTGAGTGCAGAGCCAACAGTAACCCTGAGCATTGCCGGGTGTGGCCCAAAAACAGAAAATAAAAAAAAGAACTTGGACCTCTTGCTGACATCATGCACTAAAGTCAGAATGGATTAAAGATCTCTTTATGCCTTTCTTTGGGGTAAATGTCTGTCTCGGGGCCCTTTCCTGGACATTCATTGTGGGGGGTCTGAGGGTGCGGTTCTGCTTGGGCCTCTGGTGCCAGGGATTTGCCTGGGGCACCCCAGTCGTGCTGGGGGGCCTCCCAAAGCCACACCTGGAAGTGCTGGGGGAGGGCGGCCATGTGGTGCCAGGGGTGGGACCAGAACATGCGCCGTGACCCCGTGTGACCTTCTGACCCTGCCCCTTCATCTCTGCAGACACCAAGGGAGACATTAAAGTCTGCTCCGTTCCCCTTGGCTAGGTGTGGGCAGGGCTAGGAATATGTTGTTTGATCGGCCCCAGCCCTCCGCACACCGCTGTTGGGATGTGGGCGGGTGTGGAGACCCCTCCAGCCTTGGCCCAGTCTGGCTCCCCCTCTGGGTGGGGCCTGGGGGGCGGCGGCGAGAGGCCACACTCAGCCGTCCTTGCTCTGGGCCTAGGTTCCGGGCGTGGGGAGGCAGAGACCCGCGAGTGCATCTACTACAACGCCAACTGGGAGCTGGAGCGCACGAACCAGAGCGGCCTGGAGCGCTGCGAGGGGAGCAGGACAAGCGGCTGCACTGCTACGCCTCGTGGCGCAACAGCTCCGGCACCATCGAGCTGGTCAAGAAGGGCTGCTGGCTGGACGACTTCAACTGCTACGACAGGTGCCGCCACCGGGGCGCTGCTCAGGGACGGCCTCCTGGCCACCTGCCCACCTCCTGTCCTGTTCTGGGAGGTGGGGCCCCCCTCCCTGGCTGAGGGCCCCGTGGGGGACATTGTGTGCCTGCAGGCAGGAGGTGTGTGGCCACCGAGGAGAACCCCCAGGTGTACTTCTGCTGCTGTGAAGGCAACTTCTGCAACGAGCGGTTCACCTCACCTGCCGGAGGCGGGGGGCCCGGAAGGTGAGAGCCCGGAGGGGCGGCCTGGAGCCCTCAGCTCCCGAGGTGGGGTGGGGACGGGCTGTAGGGGCCCTTCTCTCTGGCCCGGGAAGCACGGCAGGGTGGGCGGGCTGTGTGACGCAGGGCTCCGTGTGTCCCCCCAGTCACGTCACGAGCCACCCCCTGACAGCCCCCACTCTGCTCACGGTGCTGGCCTACCGCTGTTGCCCATCGGGGGCCTCTCCCTTGTCGTCCTTCTGGCCTTCTGGATGTACCGACATCGCAAGCCCCCTTACGGCCACGTGGACATTCACGAGGTGAGCAGGGCCGGCCGGGGCTGGGAGCTGGGTGGAGGTGGGCTGGCCAGGCCAGTCCCGATGAATCCCATGATCTTCCTCAGGACCCGGGGCCTCCGCCCCATCCCCTCTGGTGGGCCTCAAGCCGCTGCAGCTGCTGGAGATCAAGGCTCGGGGCCGCTTTGGCTGCGTGTGGAAGGCGCAGCTCATGAACGACTTTGTGGCTGTGAAGATCTTTCCCCTGCAGGTGAGTGAGCCGGGGGCTGCAGGTTGGGCCCCCTTGCTGGGGCCTGGGCGCTTATGCTCGGTGTAGCCCCAGCTCCCGAAGGGTGGGGTAAGGGAGAGATGGAGAACGAGGCTCCGTTGCACGGAGGGAAAAGTCACTTGTAGGACCTTGACTTTGCAAAACCTGGGTCTTACTCCAGGATTTGGGGTTTGTTTTATTCATTTATTTCCTTCTTATTATTTTGGCTTTTTGGGTCCTACCCAGCGATGCTCAGGGGTTGCTCATGGCTCCGTACTCAGGAATTACCCCTGGCAATGCTTGAGGGACCACATGGGTTGCCAGGGATGGACCCTCAGGTATGGTGCATACAAGGCAAACACCCTCCCGTTGTACTGTCGCTCCGGCCCCTCGGGGTTTTGTTTTTAAACCAAAACATCAGGTCACTTAGAGGGCTTCTCCAGTGGCCTGGACGCCAGGCTAGCCAGCGAGAAGCCGGACTCTGCCCTTCTCTGACTTGGTTCGGGGATTCTGGGCGATTCTCTGCCTTTTGCACTCCATGCTCTGCTTTGTTTCTTGAGTGGCCCTGGGATGGCCGTTGGCCTGTGCTCCAGGGCCCACTCAGCCCTGGAGCGGGGCGGGTGCTGTCAGGGTGCTGAGCCACTCCTCCGGCGCAGGACAAGCAGTCGTGGCAGAGCGAGCAGAGAGATCTTCAGCACGCGGGGATGAGGCACGAGAACCTGCTGCAGTTCATCGCCGCCGAGAAGCGGGGCTCCAATCTGGAGGTGGAGCTGTGGCTCATCACGGCCTTCCACGACAAGGTGGGCAGTCGCGCCCCGCCCCGCCTCCACCGGGGTGCTTTCCGGGGGTAAGAGCAGCCTTCACGGTCAGCACCTCTGGGTCCCCCGGCCCTGTCCTCCACGCCACATACATTCCTGCATCAATCCCTGACACCCAGGAGAGGAGCCCTGCCTCGGGTTGAGCTGGGTCCTGTCCCGCCGCCAGAGCTGGGTCCAAGTCCTGTGCCGTCTCCTCTAGGGCTCGCTCACCGATTACCTCAAGGGGAACATCATCACGTGGAATGAGCTCTGTCACGTGGCAGAGACCATGTCGAGAGGCCTCTCGTACCTGCATGAGGATGTGCCCTGGTGTCGTGGCGAGGGCCACAAGCCGTCAATTGCTCACAGGTACTTGTCTTCCAGGATCCGCGGAGGACTTGAATGAGTGCTGGGCGCTTCCCTTCCCTTTGCTCTCTGTGTCTTGGGCTTTGAAAACTGGCTTCTGGTGCCCTCTGGTGGCCACTTGACTTATAGCTGTTCCGATAATTGTTTTAGCAGTTTTCCGGCTTGGGGCCAGGAGGATCAGGTTGGTCTATAATCCCGGATACTGGTACAGTCACGTTCCACAGGACCCAGAGTGAGTGCAGCACTAGCAGGCTCTGCTCTGTGCTAGAGAGAGTCAGGCCAAAAACAAAAGGCAAATCATGGGCTATTATGATAAGACCGTTGACCTTGGCGGATGCCCCAAAACAGCCCTGGACTCTCTGGGGGTGCCTGCCCATACCTTGATAGCTGCCCGCTGTCGCCTGTCCTCGTGTCCAGGAAGCATCAAGAGAACAGCTCAGAGGACAGTGGCGCAGAGACTGAGAGATTGGGCCACCGCCTGGTTCTGTGACTGGGAGAGGGCAGTGGTCCCTTTGCTGGTGACCGTGACTGAGGCGCAGCAGGAAGCTGCTGTAGGAGGCCACAAGACAGAGGCACCCCAGCGCTTTCTCACGGCACAGCAAGCAGGGCACGGGCTTGGCGCAGGTGTGGCCCATGAGTTTTGAACCTGTTGCATCTTAAACAAGGTTGAGAACCACAAGACCCTGTCCTGGAAGAGCCAGATGCACAAACCAGAACCCTGCCCAGCCCCCTCTTGGGGCAGGCCTGAGCCGTGGGTGCCTGCTGAGAAATTAGACCCGTTCAGGTCAACACTGGTTCTTACTCCTCTCCCAGATGCGGAAATCCCCAGCTTTTGCCCTCCGCCTGTCTGAATGTGCCAGGCAGACTCTTGGCACCGTGGGGACTGGGGTGGCATTTACATGACTGTGGCATGGTGCTGCAGCTCTGGAACGGGCATAAATAGGTCAGGATTCTCTCCGCTGGCATGGTGCTGCCGGGCAGCTCTGACAGTGCATGGTTAGACCCAGGGTTCCCAGAGCCGGGTGTGAGGTTGCGTGATGCCACGTGCCCTCCCAGCTTTGTGGACTCCCCATCCTGGCGCAGCCTCTGTTCTCAAAGGTGGAAGGATCTGCTCAGGGAAGTGGGGGTTGGAGGGCACAGGCCTAAGTTTCCTGGTAGCCGAGGTGGGAGATAGGAGCGGGGTAGGGCGGACACACTGTCTGACCTTGTCCCAATCTGTCTGTCTCCGTAGGGATTTTAAAAGCAAGAATGTGTTGCTGAAGAGTGACCTCACGGCTGTGCTGGCAGACTTTGGCCTGGCTGTGCGGTTTGAGCCGGAAACCCCAGGGGACACACATGGGCAGGTGATGAGCCTTGGGTGGACACAGGAGGGGGCCGGCTCTTGGGGTAGGGGGCCTGTCTTTCCGCTGCTCAGCAGACACACACAGCGCAGGGGCATGGCATGCACGAGCTCAGAGCCGACTAGGACTCCGGGAACAGTGCTCCCAGGTTCTTACTGGGAAACACAGACTTTGGGCTGTTTGTCTCTGTAATCTCAGTTGTCGTTGGGTGGGAGCAAAGAGGATCAGTTTACAGAGACTAGACCCCCCCACTTAGGAAACCATCCCAAAATGTCATTATATGTCCAAGTATTTCCCTTCATCCTTTTCTTGGGTAAACAGTTATTTTTGGTTGTTGATTTTGGACTATACCCAGCAGTCCTCAGGGCTTCCTCCTGACTCTGCTCATGGACCAGTCCTGGCAGGGCTTGGGGGACCATATGTGGTGCGGGGGTGGAACGGGGGTCGACTGCATGCAAAGCAGGAGCCTTAAGCCCTGAACTGTCTCTCCAGCTCTTGTTTCGGATATGTGTCTGGGGCCCCACCCTGTGGTGTTCAGGCCTCACTCCTGATCTGTACTCAGGGAATCACTCCAGGCACGGCTCAGGGGCCCTATGGGGTACTGAGGATTGAACCCCAGGTCTGCCATGTGCAAGGCAAATCCCCTACCCAGTTACCTCAAGGAAACAGCATGTGGATCAAGCTGTCACGTGGCAGAGACCATGCTGAGAGTCTCATTGCTCGAGCCCGTGCAGCCCCTCTTCATTCTGGGGAGCCCACTGTCCGCTTGGGAGAGTAGAGGCAGCAATTTTTTTTTTTTTGGTCTTTTTGGAGTTATACGTCGGTGCTGCGTGGTTACTCCTGACTCTGCATTCAGGAATTACTCTTGGCAGTGCTTGGGTGACCAAATGGGATGCTGGGATCGAACCCACCCAGCCCATGGGCAAGACAAATGCCCACCACGCTGTACTATCGCCTCCCGCCCGAGGAGCCTGGTCACATCACTGTTTGCTGGGTCTCGCTGAACCGTGCTGAGGAGTGGGGCTGGAGCTATAGGATAATGGGTAGGGGCGTTTGCCTTTCACGCAGCCAGTCTGGGTTTTATTTCCAGCATCCCATATGGTCCCCTGTGTGCTGCCAGGGTTAATCCCTGAGTGCAGAGCCAGGAGTAACCCCCCGAGCTCACCACTGGGTGTGACCCCAAAATGATAAATAAAAAGGAACTTGCTGAGAAGTGACCTCTGCTCACCTTCTTGATAATGGGGAGAAGCAAGGGTCACCCTCATTTTTGTAGCGTGTCGATACCAAATACGGTCCCACATCTGGTGTGCGCAGGACACCGCGTGAGAACTACTGCTGCGTGGCCAGTGACAGGACCTCCCCCTGCTCTCCCCCCCTCCCGCATAGGTGGGCACGAGGCGCTACATGGCTCCTGAGGTGCTTGAGGGCGCCATCAACTTCCAGAGAGGCGCCTTCCCTGCATCGACATGTACGCCATGGGGCTGGTGCTGTGGGAGCTGGTGTCCCGCTGCAAGGCAGCTGATGGTGAGTGGCCGGCTGGGCGCCCGGGGGCGAGGCTGGCCGTGTGCCCTGCTGCAGGGTGACCCTGGAGGGTTGCCTCTCACCCTCAGGGCGGTGGATGAGTATATGCTGCCCTTCGAGGAAGAGATCGGCCAGCACCCGTCCCTGGAGGAGCTGCAGGAGGTGGTCGTGCATAAGAAGATGCGGCCCGCCATCAAAGATCACTGGCTGAAGCATCCGGTGAGGACCTGTGAGGCAGGGAGCCCCCCACCGTGTGGCAGTCACTGTGGGTCCCCTCACCCCACCAGCAGCAGGGTGGGGAGGGGGAGCCCCAGGCCGGCAGGGGGCCCTCGTGCTCTGCAGGGAGGCAGACAGGCTCTGTTGCTGCTGTGATTGAGGCTTTGCCCAGCTTCTGTTGGAACGTCGCTGCGCCATGGCAAGCAGCCCGGCATACCTCGGAGGGCTGGGTTCTCCCCACCACGACGGAGCTTCTGGCTTTTCCTTTGGACTGGGGGTGGCCAGTTCCTTGAGGGGAGGCCCCTTGACTCCTGAGTACCCTCTGCCAGTCCATGTGTGACTCTGCAGTTGGGGCTGGTGCTCAGAGTCGAGGGCCTTGTCCTTATTCAGGGTCGCTGACAGGGACCCTCCACCCTCCTCCCCTCCCCTTCCTCCTCCTCCTCCTCTGCAGGGCCTGTCCCAGCTCTGCGTGACCATCGAGGAGTGCTGGGACCACGACGCAGAGGCTCGCCTGTCTGCCGGCTGTGTGGAGGGAGCGCGTGTCCCTGATCCGGGAGGTCGGTGAACGGCACTACCTCGGACTGTCTCGTCTCCCTGGTCACCTCTGTCACCAACGTGGACCTGCCCCCGAAGGAGTCCAGCATCTAAGTCCAGGCCCCGAGTGGATCCCCAGACTCCGTGGGTCCGAAGAGGAAAGGAGAATAGAATTGTGTTTTGTTTTGGAAATCCCATACCACCAACAAACACATAAAATGCAGCTGCTATTTTACCTTGACTTTTTATTATTATTATAATTATTATAATTATTATTATTAATATTATTTTTTTGGATTGGATCAGTTTTTACCAGCACATTTGCTCTACTGTATGGCAAACAGCGGACACGCCAGCAAGCGCTGAGGTGCTGAGCGCCGTGCTGAAGAGGCTCTGCCATCTCTCCTGTCCTGTGGGGTCCGTTTTTCCCCACCCCCTGTCTGTCTTTTGTCTCAGAATCTGTGACACAAGAATCCCAGCTCCTGTCTTAGGACACTTAATGCTGCAGCTCTGCCTAGAGGAGCCTTCAAAGACTGTTACACGAGAACACCCCTTCCTCCAGGGGGCGCTCCCCTCTCTGCCCTGCCCTCCCCCACCCCTCCTTTTTAATAGTTTAGTTTATTTTATTTTCCTCCCCTCCTTCCTCCCTTTTTAGACAGTATGTTTAAGAAACAGCAGAGGTGTCTTTCACGGATTAACGGGTGTTGTCCTGACCGAGGCGAGACTAGGATGGCGGTTTGGATTGGAGTTGGCGGGGAGGATGAGCTAGGGGTCGGGTTTGGAACAGAGCTACACTGGGCCGCGGGCACATTCGAGGCAACATCCTCTGCTGTGGAGCTGCTTCTCAGGTAACCGGAGCTGAGGGGAAAGGAGCTTATGGAAGGCGAGCGGGGTCTGGAGAAAGTACAGAGGCAGGCGTGGCTCGGACCCACCTGTTGGCCCTGACCAATTTTCCCACCCAGTTGGGCATGGGCGCAGACATTTTTGTGTTTCTGCCCTCATTTTAAGGTTAGGTGAAGGCAGATGTCATCGTGGTTTAGTGAATACATTCTTCCTAAGATGTGATGCTCTATCATTCACTAAGAAATGCTTGCTGTGCTTCCTCCTGGAGCGGTCCAGGAAAGTGCCCGCGGGGGCGCCCTGCACAGCCAGGGAAGGCGGGCTTCTGGGGGACACGTGTGTGAGACCTGTCTCGGGACCCACCGCCCCCGTCGCAGCCCACCCCGTCCTTCAGTGTGGGCTCTGCCCTGTTGCCGACATAACTGTCGCCTTTGGCTTGTGGACTTGGCTTTCTCCAGACCCTGAACGTGGTGCATATTCTGAAAACTTTTTCTATTATGCCATAACCTTGCTCTAGTCGGTGAATGTTCCTAATGCTGCTGTTTCAACATTTAAATTTCTTTCTTTTTTTTTTAATTTATGAAACATGCAAGTTAAAAAAAAACACACATCCACATATACATACATGCTTTGCTATGTGGCTTCCGAGGTTTAAATTTTGAAAAGTAAGAAAAAAAAATGAAAACTTAACGACCACAGACCACCTCAAACCAGAAATACCTCAGAATTTTCTACTTGTGTAAGTTTTATTATATACTTTGTTAGTTGTGTTGTCTTGTAGTAGGTATATTTTAATGTAAGTTGGCTTTTATGACAAGAAAATTTAAAAAGAAATAGAAAAAAAGGGAAAAAAATTAGTTGGGAGAGTTGTAGGGAGAGCTGCCATTTGTTTGATAGCAAACAGCCCTTGTAAATAGTTGTCATCCACCCTAGGTGCGGCCCAGCCGAGTTCGGGCGTTGGTCATTCTTGTGGGTGAAGGCTTCTTTTCTGGTTTCTTTCTACCATTTTATTTTAAACCTGGATCTCTTCATCTTAAGGGTAGCGATCAAGAACCAGAGAGGAGCCTGGCTCCTCTTGGTGTTATTGGCGGTTCGGATAATTCCCTCAGCTTGATTGGCCTGGGTAATGCCACTTGAACTTGGCAGAATTATGGCCCTGAGACCCACCAAACGGAATTTTGCTTGAGATTTTAATTCCCTCAGCACTCTGCGGTGGCGGTAGCAGTTGGTAAAAGCTCGGACCGGTGCTGGGACTGCGTGTTGGCTTGGAAGCCTCCGCGGGGGCGCCTAGGGGGTGTGTCAGGCCCACCTCGCGGGTGGCACCACTCTCTACCAGGCAGGTGCTGTGTGGGCTGAGCTTCTGCCCTCAGCTCAGAGCCACAGGGAGCTGGCCAGGGCGGTCACAGGGACAGGGTTGTTTTCTTTCTTTTTATTCTGTATTTTTAGTAAGCTATGTTGTCTTTCTTTAAGAGTGAAACTATTGGACTTCGCGCTGTGGTGCTTTTCTTCCCTTGGAATAATTGGTCAACAGCACACCGGGCCTTACAGCAGTTGCTTTTCTTTCCACTTATTTCTTTGAGAAGCTTTAAGATAGTTACTGAGAAGTGCCATGTCTTTGTCTTTAGCTCTCTCCTCAGGCGGTGCTGGGCGTCCGTACTGTGTATCCTCGGCAGAGAACACAAAGCATTCACCAGCAGAGTTGGTCAGCGGGGGGGCGGCTGGACCACTACCCCCAGCACGCCGGCTTAGGTACAGAGGGCCTCCGGTGATGGCGGCCTTGATTCCTGGGAACAGGGTCCAGCCGGGTGGTGGAGGGCACAGCCCGGGCCCTGGTGTGGGGGTGTGGAGCAGACAGGCTCTGTGGCTTGCTGGCCTTCTCTCCAGCTTGCTTCCTGCTTCCTTTCCTGCTCGGCTACTCTTGAGCCCCTCTTAGAGCCTGGACCACAGTGGACTGTCCGTGGGATGTGACCTGTTGGGTGTGGCCAGGGAGAAGGCTCCGCCGCTCCCCCCTCTGCCGTGGAAGCAGAGCGGGTCACGAGGGGCTGGTCTGGGCACAGCTGCTGATGGAAGGGGGGGGAGCCTGCTCAGACTTTCAGAGAAGGGACCGAGTCTGAACTCTGGGGCATGGGGTGGCCTTTCAGGAGCCTGGGCTTGTGGTTGTTGGCTGTGAGAGCTCTGCCGGTGACATCATGTGACCTGCCCCTGGGCAGCTGGGTTAGCTACTGCCCACCCTTGCTCCCTACTTCCCAGCTCAGTGGAAATTGTGTCTGGGAAATTGTGTGTGAGCACGAGGTGCGATCTCACTTTCCCCTGCCCCATCTCCGGTGATCACAGATCTTTACTCCTTCCTTTCTGGCTCATGCCCAAGCTGGGCGGTCTTGCCGAGAGGCTGGGAGCCTGCTGGAATGATTGAGGAGCTGGTGGTAGCTTGGGTGCAGTTGAGGGTGGGGTGGGGGGGCACTCTTTTATTCGCATTGAATCATTTTTTTTTTGAAAAGGCGCCAGTTGGCCACTTAAGGTGCAAACCTCTGCTTCAAGTGCCCTGTGGTCCCGATGGGCTTTGGGGGAGAATGTGTTCTGCATGAAAACACCTGTGATCGTCATCCTGGGGAGCCAGGCCTAACCAGACAGACCTAGAAATGGGCGAGCAGAGTAGGCGCAAATAGGGACAGAGAGATAACTGTCCCCCCTCCTTCAGGGACTCAGCAGGGGTGGGGCGGGGTGGGGCAGCAAGAGGACCTGTCAGTGGGGTGGGGTGTTGCTCTCCATCACTATTTTGCGGATTAACTCTGGCTGCTGGAGGCAGTGGGACCTTTCTCTGGCGAAGGAAGGAGATGCCCGGTGGGGGTGGCTGGTGCAAGCTGTGTCAGCCACGGTCATGGTGTTTGCTGTTGGGAGGTGCCCAGAGACCTCATTCCTGCCCAGGGAATCTATCCTGTCCAGACTTGCAGGAATGTGGACCAGAACGTGGAGGGCCAAGTTGGGCCTTGCAGTCTTTAGTAGGTTTAGACCCCGGCCCCCCTCTCTCTCTTTCTCTCTCTCTCTCTCTCTCTCTCTCTCTCTCTCTCTCTCTCCCTCCCTCCTCTCTCTCCTCCTCTCTCTCTCTCTCCCTCCCTCCCTCTCTCTCTCTCTCTCTCTCTCTCTCTCTCTCTCTCTCTCTGTCCTCTCCTCTCTCCCCACAGAGAGACAGTGCTTCCCACTGGCCCCTGTGCCCTCCATGCTCGATCCCTGTGGTCCTGCCAAACTGCGCTGGTGATCTGGGCCCGTGTGTGGGTGTGAGTGGCCTTGGTGGCAGGCTTGGCTATGTATGGGATGTTGTGGCCCGTGTGTCCTGAGCTGTGAGGGTAAAGACAGTTGGGCCTTCCGTCTGCAGAACGTGAGGGGTCGCCCCTCTTAATAAATGTGACTCTGCCCTTTGTAGAATGCAGTGTCAGATTCATAGCACTTACTGGTAATGCAAGAATCTGAAGGTTTTCAGTGATAAGATGTATGTACGTGTTTAGAATTGGTATTGGAAATCGAGGAGTCAGGAATTACTCCTGAGAACTTTGCTCACTTGGAAAGTACCTAAACTGGAAAGCATTATCCAGGAACGAACTTAGTTGATTGCTCTCAGTTGCTTCAGAGCCTGTTGGGTTCTTAGGAGCTGGATTTTGGTGACCTGACCAGGCCTGGCCCCCTTTCGGGGATCACGGACCACGCCTGTC